>JAVJIF010019379.1:0-89298 GCA_038442645.1 Agave tequilana | reverse complement strand
TTCCGCGTCTGCCTATTTTCCCGCATCTGCCTATTTTCCTGCCCATATTTCCGCGTCTCCATTCTCTCTCCCTTTTCTCTCTCTACTTTCTAACACCTTCTCTCTCCTTCCCACTTTCTCTCTCCAAAAATATTTATATATTATTATAATTATGGCGCTGTGCGCGAGTTCCATGGATTCCAGACTTTTCGGCTTTCCGGTGATCTAGGCGAGTGTCCTCGCTCTCGCCTCCATTTGGGTTTCCCCGCTTTGTCGGGTCGACATGTATTTTATTCCTTGTTTTCATATATTATGTATTGGGCTGAGTCCCTGTATTTGTGTATGGCCGAGTGCCAATGACTGGACCCTTCAGCCTCCGGTCTCTCACTATCTCGAAAGAGACGTGATTGGGGACCGTCAGGTTTCTCTGGACCCTTCAGCCTCCGGTCTCTCACTGTCTCGAAAGGAAGTGATGGGACCGTCAGGTCTCTCAGCTCCGCCTGGTTATCATGATCAGCGTTCAGCGCTTTACCACTAGATTCGTCTAGGCGAGATGCTGCCGGATTTCATACTCGCACTTTAAGCCGAGTTGTCCCGGTAACCTTGCCCGACGCTCCAGTGATAAATACTGTTTGCTGTCAGTACCTCCAGCTTGCTCAGCTCCGCTTGATTGTGCTCAACTATTACTCTAACACTTGCCATATACCAGCTTGTTATGTAAACATTTGACATATACCTGTCTGTACCATTTAACACTTGATATGCTATCACCGGACACCCGACATGCTACTACTTGACACTAACTCATGTTATAACTCCTGTCATGAACACTTGTCATTGGCTTGATAAAACCTGATACCTGTTATGAATAACTCTCTACTCTTGATTATCACCTTACGGGAATGTAGTACCTGATCTCTTGTTATGTACTCCAGTTATGCCTGTTATGATTCCCGTTATGATTCATGTTATGACAAGTTATGATCCTACTCATTCCGTAATCTGATAATATTGTTAACAAGCCATAAAAAGGACAACTTGCACGGGGAATGGGAGGAAGTGATGGATGCCGGTATGATGCCTTGCTTATAGTAGTGGAATACCAGAACTGACGATTCGTGTTAGGGGGATTTAAGGCCCTCAGAAGATGCGTGTTAGGGGATTAAGGCCCCCAAATCCTGGGCGGTCGGGGGGAAACTACTATAAGAGGAGCTATCAGTTCTTCATCATCTTCCAGTAACAAACCTCGGCTTGCTTATATATGGATGTATGTGTGTTGAGATGTACACCAGGACACATACCTAGATATATGGGTCAGACGAGTAATAATAATAAAAGAAGCCAACTATGTATCCTATTATGCCTGTTATGAACTCCCGTTATGCTTGTTATGATTCCTGTTATGTACTCCTGTTATGACCATTATGTAATTTGATGTGTTGTTTTGTAACTCGGGTTGTACGCGCTCGGATTACGGTGACATGGGATAAAGGTATATAGATGAGGGTTTCCTTGTTTGGATTTTCCTTCGAGGTACTAGTCTCATGGGGCCGTGACCTAAGTTGTACAATCGGTTTTGCTCGTAATCGGCTTTATTCGGTTTTATCGGTTTTATGGTGTTGCCCTATCTACTTTACTACTCATCTCTTGTTTTATATCTACTCGCTCTGCATGCTTACCTATGCTCGCCACTTGGCATTCGTATTACCACTCGCCTGGGGAGTTTTCATCTGACTCCCCTGGATCCTCATGTCCAGGTCCTGGAGCTTGGAGCATGTTGGAGCTTGGAGCGTGTGGATTCCCCTAGTTGCTGATCAGAGTGGCGCGGCTGAAGCATGGATCCCCAGCAGACCGTCTGAAGCTCTATCCTTCCAGCCCCCCTGGCGCCTCTCGAGTTTTCCTTTTGTAAACTCGTGAGTGCCTGTATACTGTTCATACTTGTACATCTCTTTGTAATCTCGCAATTGCGCATATCAGTGATGTAATATTCATGTAATATTGGATCACCTCTGGTGAAACTTTGTAATTGTACTCATATGTTGGAATGTATAATGCACCATTTGCTTCCGTACTCTGATTCTTGCCTGTACTGATGCTTAGCGTATATGTGAGGGTATTTCTGACCTGCGTATATACGTCGCAGTAACGTCTCCGTACCCGCAGGATCGGGGCGTTACACTGCTTCTCACTGTTTCTTTCCTGGATTCAACATAAATCAACTGATTATACTAACTGCATAGGCTAAGTCAGTCATAGTGCAGACTATAACACACATGTGTGATCCCACCGCATTAGCATATGGCACTCGAGACAATCCTCCTCATCATCTGTGATTGTGGATACTACTTGGAGGATAATTTGAAGTGACTTGCCAAAAGAGTGGTGATCAGTCTTGCTTCTGTTACGTTGAATCTTTTCAACACCTTGAGAACATAATTCTCCTGGGATAGCCAAAGTCTGCCTGAACCTCTGTCTTGAGCAATCTCCATACCTAAGATCTTCTTGGCTTCTCCCAAATCCTTCGTGTTGAATTCCTCTTTAGTTGAGCTTTAAGTTTCTGAATATTTGTCTTATTTCTTGCAGCATATCATCCACATATAACAGCAAATATGTCGGATCATCATTCTGCTTGAAATAGATACAATACTCATATTCATAATGAGTATATCTGGCCTTGATCATGAAAGAGTTGAACCATTTGTACCACTTCCAGGGAGATTGCTTAAGTCCATAGAGGGACTTCTTGAAAAGACATACCTTATTTCCTTGACCTTCCTGGATATACCCTTCAGGTTGCTTCATGTATATTTTCTCCTCCAGCTCATCATGTAGAAACATGTTTTGACATCTAACTGCTCAACTCTATATCAAACTGTGCGACTATCGCCAATAACATTCGGATAGATGTATGCTTGACATAAGAGACAAGATCTCATTGTAGTTGATACTCTCCTTCTGAGCATATCTTTTAACAACTAACCTTGCCCAGTACTGCTCATTGCCCAGTACTGCTCATGCTCTTCTTACGAAAGACTCATTCACAACCTATTGCCTTAGAATTCTTTGGAAGATCCACCAAACTCTCATGTTTGATTTCTCTCCTAAGACTCCATCTCCTATTTTATGGTTGTAATCCACTTGTAACTATCATCTGCCTCAATCGCCTCCCCGTAACTGCTAGGATCTCCTGCTTTTGTTACTAATGCGAATGAGACATGTTCATTTTTTCAGCCATACCTTATTGGTAGCACCGTGACTCTGACTGACCGCCTCAATGGTGTAAGTTGCTCCTAAGTACCTTTTGTTCGTCTTTATCTGAATCTGAGGATTTCTCATCTGGCATATCAAGCCTATTAGAGCCATCTGATAACTCAACTCCCTTTATCTGAGTGTCTGCTTAACTGTCTGGAGCTCCACCTTGCGTTTATCTCCGTCTCTGACCTTTCTTGCAACAATGATTGTTCGTCAAAGATCACATCTCTGCCGGTGAAAGCGTTCCTTATCTCTGTATCCTAAGTCTAAAACCCTTGACTTTTTTGGTGAACCCGATGAAATTGCATTTCTTAGACTTGGAATCCAATTTGTTTCTTTTCTGACTATCAACCAAACAATACGTCGGGCAACTGAAAATCTGTAATGTTGAATAATTCACAGACTCTCTTTGCCATATCTCCTCTAGGATCTGAAGATTAATAATGTAGATGGTGAATTATTTATCGGTAGCATGCATGACTTACCGCCTCTACCAAAATCCTTCTGACAAGTTAGCATGTAACCTGATACTACGAGCACGCTCTGTAAGTGTCCAATTCATTCGCTCTGGTACTCCATTTTATTCTGGTCACCCTGGGATACTTAGTTGGTATTCGGTGCCTTTACCTGTCAAGTAAGCTTTGAATTCTGCAGAGGTATACACGCCTCCATTGTCGGACCTCAAAACTTTCACCTTTCGTCCCTTCTGATTCTCCACCATAGTTTTCCACTCCTTTAACTTCTGAAATACTTTTGATTTCTATTTCAAGAAGTACACCCAAACTTTCTTGGAGAAGTCATCTATGAATGTGACATAGTATTTAGCACCTTAATGGATGCTATGGAGAAGGTCCCACACATCCGTGCGTATGAGATCTAGCAAGCTCATTGTCTTGTGCTGAGATTGAAAAAAAGATACTCTACATTGTCTATCCATAATGCAAAATTTACAAAGACCGAGTTTGTAATATTTGATACCTGATAGAGTATTTGTTGTATAGGATTTGAAAACCTCGCTCGATCATGTGTCCAAGATACATGGTCAAAGTCTTGTGGGGTCCTCCTTCTCTGTTATTGCTGAAGTGCACCAACAATAACGCCCCCAATCATCTTGTACAAGTTTGCTAATATCGCTCTTCTTTGAGAATCGTCGTGGAGCTTGGTAACTTTATTCTCCATCTGCACCTGAAACTTAAACTATTAAGCTTCAAAGCCCCCGTCAAAGAGAAGATTCTTCTTTAAATCTGGAACGTGATGCACGTTCGTGAGGGTTCGAACATGTCCATCAAACATCCTCATACAGATATTGTCAATGCTAAATGTCTTGCACACGACGTCGTTACCATCAGGACAGAGCATTCATGAAGACTTGTAGGTTTTAAAACCACTCTCTTTTTTATCATATGTGGTATGTGCACCCTGAGTCAAGTAAACCAAGTGTACGCACACGGAGGGGGAACGGGGTCGAAGTAAATTTTTCCTTGAATCAAATTGAAAAATTACAACGGACTCGTATTCCGGTTACAAGGGAGGGAGGATGTTGAGTCTTGAATCCTCCCTTTGTTTAAGGCTGGGTTCTTCAAGTGGCGATGGAGAGTGAATCTTGTTCTCCGTTGACCGGGTGACCGTCTAGACCTTCGGGGATCTTCTCTTCGGCTGGTAGAAGGAGTAGCACAGCTCCGTCTACCAAAACTCTCAAAGAGAAGGTAGGCAAAGAGTAACTTGTACGCCGCAAGCTTGCTGAAGAGTTGAGCTCTCCCTTGCTTCTCTCTCTCTGTCTGCCTGTGTGTAGTCTGTTGTCGCTATCTTCTTTCTTGTCTCTTTTGTCGTTTTCCTTTGTTCTTCTCCCCTTTTCTCATAGCGGCGGGGCTATTTATAGAGGTTTCAGGGGTGAACGTGCCCCCTGAAAAACTCCACAATGAGGGACTAACCTCCCCGCTATGTGGGCGGTGACTGGCCCCATAACCAGGGCGGTTATAACCGAGACGTGGGACTTGGACCGCGCGCCCTGAGGTTGAGAGACGCGGGTATCGAGCCCACGCCCACGCGCCCTGATGTTGAGACGCGGGTGTCGAGCCCACGCGCCCTGATGTGAGACGCGGGTGTCGAGCCCACACGCCCTGCGTTGAGACGCGGGTGTCGAGCCCACGCGCCTGATGTTGAGACGCGGGTGTCGAGCCCACGCGCCTTGCTGTTGAGACGCGGTGTCGAGCCCACGCGCCCTGATGTTGAGACGCGGGTGGCCATCATTAGTCCTGCGTCTGGAACCTGAAACTCTGCCTTTTTAATGGCTTGTATTTTAATGATTTTTAGACAGCCTACAGAACCCCCTCCAAGGTTTTCGATATTCCGCAGTTAACTGGGACGGATTTCGAAATACTTTGGACTCTAGTTGAGCTTACCCTTATGACTGGACTGTTAATGCTCCGGGTTTGATCTTATCTAGAGTATGGTCTTCGTGAGTGTACTGTAGAACTCTTTGAAGCCATCAGAGTTGATCGAGTTGAGTGTTTAGATACACAGTCTAAACCTCCCCGATTGCTTTAAGTCTGTCGTGGGTGCACTTTAAGCCAGGAGTGAACAGTCGTCTGCTTGTGCCAGTGTACTGTTGAACTGATTTGCAGAAGCAAGGACTGAACGCCAGTTCTTTTTGAAGAGCAGAGATAGTACTGCTTTAAAGACGCGATTTTCATGGGGTGCGTCTTTTGGAAATGGAAACGCGACTGATATTCCATTGGGCAGACGCGATGCTAGGCCGGATTGGAAGGACGCGAACTTCGGAGAGACGCATCCTTTTGAGTGAGGACGCGACTTTCTGGACGCGACTATGGCTGTGCTGACGGGGCACGTCCATCGAAGAGGCGCGCCTATTGGGTGCGAATCCGTGCCATGTCATGAGTGCACCGCCACTTGTTCTGGGGAACCGACGGGACAGCTCTTTTTGGCGCGCGGACTTCCCGGTATATTAAATGAGCTGTCCACGCGTCAAGCGATGACTCGATGCTGAACCAATCGAGCCACGCGCCGCGTATCTTTGCGAATCTTCATGCCTATAAATGGCAACAGTCAGAGAGATATCTCTTTCGTCTCGAGCGCATCTGTTAGGGTTTTTTGAAAAAAGAGTCTTCTCCGTCTCTTTTCATTTCTTCATCGTCCATCATCGGATTCTTGATTAACGATGGCACCCAAGGCCAAGCCAACCGCATCATCTTCAAAAGCGGCCGTCGTCGAGGCCCAGAGGGGCGGTTCCTCCGCGCAAGAAGCCCCAATCTCAGGTATAATGCCATTAGGCTTAAACTTCGCCATAAATGGAAGTTCATGGACTCCTAAAAATCCCTCTTTTAAAGGAGAACCGTCAACACAGAATAGAAAACATGTGTGATTCTCAGACGCGGTCTTTGAGTTGATAAACAAGGCGCGGGTTTGATGACCCCACCGCTTTTATCCACTTGGGGAGGCGCTTGTTCTTCGGATTCTTCACTTAGAATATTTCTAATTGTGAAGGGTTCGGACGCGGACTTGATCCTTGCGTTCTGTGACATCAGGTGCTGGTCTCTTATGAATCTCGCACCTGAGTCCAAGTACTTAGAAATTTTTCATAAGTCTTGGATTTCAAAACGCGGGCTCCCTGTTGGCGTCACGGTCGCGGATTTTCAGATCTGGACGCGGATTTTGACAATTTCTGCGTCCAGTACCTCCTCTGCGTCTGAACGCGGATTTTCAGATCTGGACGCGGATTTTGACAATTTCTGCGTCCATTATCTTTTCTGCGTCTGCGTCCATTATCTTTTCTGCGTCTGGACTATAGACACTTAACTTTTTCAACAGATTTCTGATTAAGTGTCATTTTCTTCTGCAGTGCAACACACTTCTGCTCCACTCTCCAAGAGGCGCCACTTCGGGCACGTAGGTGGTGTTGACCGTGATTTGACCTTGTGTTGCAAAGGACTGTACCTGTGACTGCTGATAGGTCGCAGGAGCGCAGGAGGAGGCTCTCCAATGTTGACATGGCAACCTTTCGGGAGCTTATGACTGACGCAGCATTCACAACGGATGCTCGCGTTCCGCTGGAGAAGCCTGCCTTCTTCTTTGGAGACGTTAGCGTGTTAGCGAGGGCGGCTATTTCTTTTATGACGGAGATTATAAATGGCTCCGTCAGATAGGGGATAGAAGATTCTTTCTCCCAAACAGGGAGAGGATGTACCCGCTATCTTATCTTCAACACATGTCCATCCCTCGGAAAATGAAATGGGAACTCTCCCGATATGTCCCTGAGGTTACTCTTGGCGACCTAGGCTCCAAAAAGGTATATCACCATGATAGTCATGATAGGGAGGTTCTCGGCCTGTTTCCAGGGCTGCTCAGGACTGATCACCCAGTTGGAGAGACACCAAAACTTGGCACCACTTTCCTCAACGCGTTCATGAAAGTGGGGGGTGATTTTCCGGTCGAGTTCCGTTCGCCCGGGTGGGTCCACTCCACTGAGAAGTATTGGTGGGGCAGGATGGTGAGCTTCGTCCTTGCCGACCTTAGAGGCTTGTTGGAGCAAGCGGAATTGTACCGAGCAGTCAGGGCCGTACAGTATGGTATCCCACCGAGCTCTCAAAACTTCTTTGGGATCCTGGAGCGTTACAATCCTCTGACGGGGACATTCTTCACTCCGGTCGGGGAGATGGGTCTCGCCCTGCACGAGTTGTACGAGGTCTTGGGCTAGCAATGGGGGATTCTCCCTATGAAGAATACGTCCCAACCACTGAGGAGCTTCACCTTATGAAGAAAGGGTCTCCTCGAGTGTACGAGACTTACTGGGAGGTGTTATGTCACTTCCACGTCTGCGGCCAGATAACCTCTTGGAGGGCGGGGGGAGTCAAGCAGCTGTCTTGGGCAAGCTACTTGTTCAATGGCATCAATCAGAAAAGACCGTCCGGTGACCCGACTGGCTCCCAGCTCCGACGAGGAGATTGCCGACAGGATCAGGCTTCTGTAGACTCCTACACCACGGAGTCGAACGAGGATGTTTTCGAACCTGACACGGTTTTGAAAGCTTCCATCATCAAGCCCGGATCCCTATCTCCGACCATGCATTGTTGGCGGGCTTCTTAATGCTGTGGTTGAAGCGCTGTGTGGTGCCAACGCTGCCACATGAAGTCATTGTTGTGCCGACGTAGTGTACCCGGCGGTGCTCCTGGCTTATGGTAGGCCCATAGCCCTTCTCCCGGCCATGGCGGCGAGTATTCAAAGTGGGTTGCGGACGTTAACTCAAAATCTGTGCGAGGCGGGGAAGGCCGTCGACTCCCATGGCAAGGTGATTGTTGACTCGGAGGGGAGGCCGACGATAAAGCGCCCCAACCCTCGGGTTGAGCTTCCCTATACGTACCTAATGGCTTGGTACGTTATGCACTGTCCCTTCTGATGACGCCGGTGTCTTGGTGTGAGGGGTTTATTCCTTTCGTGCAGCGGTTGGAGGGTTCAAACTGGTGTAATACTTACATGTATTACGTTCGAAAGTGCGTCATGTCGGCTTCGAACTACCAGCTTAATCGCTGCTTCCCCGCGATTCCTGGTGCATCTTTCGGGGAACAATTTACTGACTCCGCAGGCCAAGATGACTTCACGAGGCTGTCAACGGGGAGTTTTCTGGTGGTTGGTCAACATTCGACCCGGGTATGTGCTTTTCCGGCAAGGGAATTCATGCACGATCGAACCGTATATGCCGAATCGCTTCGCCCGACAGTTCGGCTATGATCAACTATATGTCGGCAACCCCAATGCTCGACTCGCCTTCAGTGGGAATTTGTTCGAAGGTGCTCGGGCTTGGTATTATAGCGTGGCCGGAGGGACGGAAGCAACTTTTCGGCTGCCTATCAAAGGGCCGAAGGGCCGTACCAGCTTCAGCTTCTGTACTTGGTACTTCCAGGCCAACCAAACACCAGATTTCGCTCCGGAGTATTCATGCATTGAGAGTATCAATGCGGTTACGAAGCCAGGTCAGGGTCCACTAAACGCTCGCGAGGCGTCGAGCAGTATCTGAAGGCTCTGAAGGAGGTCAGAAGGGGGTCGAGGGAGGAGCGCGAGCAGCAAAGGCTCGACAGGCGGTGGGTAAGCGTCCTCAAAGCTCTACCTCCACTGCTGAGCCTGCCCCAAAGAAGGTCCGGAGAGACTTGACGGTTGCAGTTTCTCCATCCGAGGACATCCCTTCTGGTGTTGAGGAACCGAGGGAAGAAGAGGCGGATGAGGATGATGCCCCCTTAGTCCTGCTCGCAGGTTGCGCAGCAGGGGCCCCAGGATTGTGGAGGAAGCGGAGCCTGCTGACAAACCCACCCTGCTGACGAGGCCGAGCATTCGAAGTCGACATAATGAGCGGAGGCGATGTTGAGAGGCCAGGGGTCTCAGCTCAGTTCGGGGCTTCCTCAGCTCACGAGAGGAGGGATGAGGCACAGCAGCCGGAGATCGACATAATGGGTGATGTTGAGATTCCAGGAGTCTCAACTCAGCCTGGGTCTTCCTCAACTCACGAGAGGAGAGATGAGGCACAGCAGCCTGGGTCTCCCAGTGTGTTCATCTCCAGTGCTCGGACAGTTGACCCCAGCCCTACCACTGGGGTTTGGAGGCAAGGCTCCGGTTGCCGAGGTCCCTCAGTTGAACTGTCGTCTTCATTATCCGAAGAGGAAATCGATTTTGAGGATGAGGTCGACTTTGGCGATGAACCCGCTCCTCCTGATCCGAGTAAATTCTCACACATCTCGGAGGAGGAAATATATGGGTGTGAGCCGTTGACGACATCACCACTAGCGGCAGTTATTCCTGCTGAAGCTGCTGAAGGTACACTACTCGCCAAACTCATCCTTCTAACTAGGAGAAGGATTTTTGACGTTTTCTTTTTTATTTGGCCTCGTGTTGCAGGGCTAGTCATGGTTAGCGAGGCCGCTGCTTCCTCCCAGATCGAGGAGATGATACAAGAACTGGCTCAGCAGGAGAGAGCTGAGTCTCCTCGTACTGGGGTGCCTCAAGAGAGGGCAATCGTCGAAGTCGGGGAGACCTCCACCCTACAAGATTCACCCAAGGACTCGCCACCTCTGGACCCCCAGCCAAGTAAGGAAATGTTGATATAAATGTTTTCCTTTTGCTGTCATGGCTAACATTCTCGTAATTTGCAGAGGGCATTGAGGAAGTTCAGGCAAGTGCAGAGAGCATTGAGAAGAAGCTCAGGTAGGAGGAGATTTGGCGGTCAGTGCCTGCCCGGGAGACCACACAGCTCAAGCCTCGGCCGAGGATTCTGAGGAGGTCGAGCTCACTACCCTGTCATCGGCTGTGGAGGTTCCTACGGAGGTAGCACCCCAGAAGCGCCAGTGGCTACTCTTGCTCCTGCCGTACCCGTGGTCAGCCGACTCCTGTACCGGAAGAATCGGCTTACATCCCTCACCCCGTGATAGAAAGGGGATCGGGGAGCACTTCGGGTGATGACACCATGGAGTTCCTGACACGCCAGACGGTGCAGCAGTTTTTTTACCTCAATGCGATCATGCATCGATTTCATCCTGTCTGGGGGTAGCTCTTTTGAATTCGCCCAGACGTATCTCGGAAACCTGGTCGAAAACATCAAGTTGGCCGGAGGCCCTTCACTAGCCCAGGCGTGTCTGCTGCTGGTGGAGCAGCTGGGACAAAACCTGAGAGAGCTTCGATCCCTGGAGAATGCCGGCTCATTCCACGAGGCTCAGGAAACTCTGAATAGGCTCCTTGCTGCTCAAGAGCAAGAGCGAAGAGAGGTGGAGGAGCAGATAACCGATAACACCCGTCTTCTCGAAGGTTTCCAGGCTGATCATCAAAGGCTAGCGATCGAGTCCAAGGAATCTGAGATGATCATACAGGCTGCAAGCAGGCTATCCTTGATTCTCGGGCCGCCATAGCCAGAGCTGAGGCAGTGATTGCTACTAACGAACAGAAGCTTGCTACCTCTGAAAAGAGGCTAGCGGAGTTAGAGGCTGCCAAGGCGCAAGTTGAAGCAAACCTCTCTGTTCGTTCGTCCAAGCTAGAATCCCTCCGAGTACGAGCGCAGGGTTTTTACCTGAGGCGGATCTGCGGGCCCAAGCTCTCATGGAGGCTGAGAAGGCGCGTCAACATGAGATACATCGCCTTAGAGAGCAAATCTGTTCCTTGGCGAACCAGGACCTTTAGCCTTCTCTTTTCTTTTTTTTTGTAAAAAAAAAAAGGACACTCCATTTACCAAGAGTGTTTGTATTTACTTTTATCATTTTTTGAATAATAAAAGTCTTTAAAAGTTTTTTCCACTTTCATTGCCTCGCTGCGGATGGATTCAATCCTTTAATCATTGCCTCTCCGGCTGACTGTGAATACTGAACTTAGGAAAACTAAGTTCTTTTGACGAAACGCAGCATCGAAAGAGACGCGGCTCTGAGGCACGCGATTCTGACTTGCCAGTGAAGACGCGGTTCAAGCAGACGCGGAGGACGCGGCTTTGAGTGTGGTTCATTGGCCGCAATCCTTAACTCTATCCAGACGCAGAGTTCAGGATAATGAGGTCTTACGCCCCTTAACATTAACGCAGTCAGGGACGCGGCGCTGGGCCTCAGTGTAAGACTCATAATCATGGATGTAGACGCAGCTCCAAGATGCTTGTAAAGGTGATGGGCTTTTTCTGCTGAAGTCATAAGCCTTAGGACGCAGCTTTATGTGCTTTCCCACTGGGCCCCCAAAATGAGTCCCTTTTGTTGAGAGACGCGGATCGACTTTGAATCATCCAAGAGACGCGAAGGATCTTCTAAGGAAGGGACGCCGATTTTTGAGAAAAGAGGGGACGCGGGTCTTTGGACGCAGCTCTCACACCTGCGTTTTGGCACGATTTCCCAGGCGTTATAAACAGCCTGTCATAAAGATTTTGTGAAATCTTTGAACGTCAAGTCTCCTTTGACGATTGGGAACCCGCATCATCCGTTGTTTCCCGAAGCGGTTTGTCCACGCGTCAGTTCTTCATTGGGCTTAGGCGTTAATGCCTTTTAATGCCAATACGGCGCTGGCGGTTGGAAACCAGCGTCTTCGACGCTTTCCCGAAGCGACGCTCCACGCGTCAGCCTCCCATTGGGCTTTGACAGTCGTGCGGTCATTAAGGCCGACGGTTCCAATTGATGAACCATTAATTACGGTTATTATGGGCTGCCTATAAATAGGGGCTCCTCCTCTCCTTTAACAGTCCATACTTAGACTGTGTTCTTTTGAGAGCGAGTGCTCTGAGAGATTATGTCTTCTCCCTTTCTGAGAGACTCTATCTTCTCCCTTCAAGGACCCTATCAGGGGTTTGCCTCCATGGACGAAGATGACCCAGAGCTTCCATGCTTCTGTTTGGTCTCTTCAGTAGATTACCACTGTCAAGTGATTTCAATGATAGGAAGCGTCTCCCTGAGCACCTTTTACGTCCGCGCCTCAATGCAGAGAGTTCAACTCTTAACAGAGGCCTCTGCGGGTATGCCATGCCCACTTACCATGACATTTTAGATCCAACCAAGTTTGAATTTTAGTATATCTCTTAGAGAGATATCATCTGGACTTTCTTGCGAAGTCGTGGTTGGTGCATTCCTCTTCTGGAATTTGCGCCATCGACTTAAACTTTTTTGAACGCAAGTATTGAAGTCGTTGGTACCTGGCCGCGGGCTTTGCACACAGAGCTCGCGTCTTGAGGCCACTGACTTGGAAGAACTTCAATTCGGGTCGAAGGTTTCAGGCCTGAACTTTTGCAACTCCTGTTCCTCCAACAGAGAGATGGCAATTTTTGGCGTCTGATTCTCTGCGCGCCTTGTATCTTAGACGCGGATGTGGAATTAGGTCGCGTTTGAATTCTGTGTGTATCACAGTCTTGCTCGCGTCTGTTTCTGTTGTCGCAGGAATCTGGCCCAGCGTGCGGGTCATTCCCGCGTCTGCAGTCTTCAGCAATAACCGCGTTTGTGACTTAGTTTTCTTCTGTCGAAGTATACTAAGCTCTGAATTGTCTAATTCCCTGTTTGCTTCTTGCAGGTGGGCTTGATCATCCTTTTTCACGTTCGCTGGGCCTTGGGAGAATATATCGGCCAGCGAATTTGTTCAATGTTCGTACAAGGGAAGAAGTCATAGTCCTCGTCGTCTACAAGGGAAGAAGTCATGGCCCTGACGGGGACTTAACCCTCGTCAAGATCTCTTTGACGTGACGCACCCGTCATGCTTGCGGGCTGGTCACGGTCACAGTGGGTATGGCGGCGGGGGTTGCAGTGGATACAGTGGTGGGTAGCATCCCCTGTGAGGTCTCAAAAAACCTCCTCTCTACCCCAGAAGTGACATCGAGGAAACTCCGTGCTCATTGGATGACTTTCTGGTGGAAGAGATGTTCATCAGGAAGGATCATAACCCGCCACTTCGGATGGTCAGGTGGAATCGGAGGATTCTGCTGCCACCGGACCTCAAGAACACCATTGCTCTTAGTCAAGGATGGGCTCTTTCGATGTTTACATCATGCATTGAAGTGCAATCAGTTCCCGATCGTTGCCACAGTATCCGATCCTGCTTTGGCGCCCTTCCAAGCATCCTGTACTCGGAATAACATGCAGCTGAGGAGCGAGTGCAACCTCTGAGAGAGAGAGAGAGAGACTTCTTTGTACTCCTTAACTGTAACACTCAATCTTATTGTATAAGAGAGCGTTTTTGTATCACTTTCATGTGCCTGGATATAAATAAAAGTGACACTTTTCTTTTTTCTCCTTCTATTGTCTTGAACTTTTTTTTTTAGTCAGACGCATAGAAGCAAAGGGCTTTGACTTGTCAAAACTATGATGATAATTTCAAACAGTCAAACTTTTTAGAGAGAAATCCTATTTTTGGAATTCTCCAATGCTGTCAGAGGTGTAATATTAACTTGACAAGAGATAGGATAACTTTGTGGACCTGTCAATCTATAAAGGAGAATGACAAGTGAAACTCGTACCCCAGGGAAAATGGGCCTTTATCAAGGTTTAGGATTCACTTGATTAAGCTCAGCTGGGGATTTGAAGGAAAACACTGTTAATGGTGTAGTATTAACCTAACAATGTGTTTAGGTAGACTTGTTATTCTGTTGAAGAGAATAGCAAGTGAATCTAGATCCGCGGGGAATCTAAGAAGGTTTTTTTACCGTTAGAGGTGTGATATTAACTTAACGGGTTGAATGTAGTCCTGTCAGAAATATGATGTTAACCTGACAAGGATGTGAGTCAGAGGTGTGATATTAACCTGACTCAGAAATACTTCAGTTTCATTTGGGAAAACAGAAGTGTCACTGACATAGGTGTGATGTTTAACTTGACAGTGAGGGTAATGCTAGAGGTGTAATGTTGAACTTGGCATTGGTCATCTCGACTCCGATACGGAAGTTCGAGGGAAATTCATTGTCATAGGTGTATTGTTGAACTTAACAATGAATTGGATGCTAGAGGTGTGATGTTGAACTTAGCATCATCCATTTCGGCTTCGACATGGAAGTCTGGAGGAAAGTGACTGTCAGAGGTGTGGTATTAAACTTGGCAGAAACTTGATGTACTGTTTAGAAGTGTAATGTTAACTTAACAGTAATTGTCAGAGGTGTGATATTAACTTGACAGAAATGATTTGCGATATGAGCAATTTGAGGACCTGTCATCCTATTGATGAGAATGGACAAGTGGAGTTTGAAGTGCCAGAGGTATATGTTAACTTGGCAACAACTGTATTTTGTAGACCTACCATTCTGTGGATGAGAATTGGTAAGGGATTTTGGAGGGGAGAGTGGAGTTGAGTCCACTTAGGATTTTTAGCAAACCCTCAGCTATCAACGGATTTGAAGTGCCTTTACCAACTACCGTTTGAGTTGGGCTAGCCATGCTATTTTCCTCAGCATGATGAGTTGTCGAAGACTTATGTTGGGCTTAAAAGCCAACGTTTTCCTCTATCCTTAGCCGTCGGAGGCGTCGGATCAAAGGGAACGTGTCCCTTAGGATTTTTAGCAAATCCTCAGTTGTCAACGGTTTTGACATGCCTTTACCAACTACCGTTTGAGTTGGGCTAGCCATGCTATTCCCCTCAGCATGATGAGTTATCGAAGACTTATGTTGGGCTTAGAAGTCAACATTTTCCTCTATCCTTAGCCGTCGGAGGCGTTGGATATTAATGAAGAAACTCTTCTTGTTTTGATCAGAGGTGTAATTTTGAACGTGATCGGAGGAGGAGTACTATTAAGGATAGTACTTCTTCAAGAATCTGCCATTGATCGGCATCATGAGTGTATCGCCATTTGAAGTTATGAGGCGATACGATCCATTTGAGTAGACTGACTCTACTACAAATGGCCCTTCCCATTTGGTTGGAATTTTCCTTTTGTCTTGTGCGTCATTACCATGGGTCTTCTGACGGCTAAGACTAAGATCGCCTTTCTTGAAAGTTCGCATTTTAACTTTCTTGTTGAAGGCTCTGGTAATTCGAGCCTGGTAAAGCTCGATTTGTTGTTGGGCCTGCAGACGTTTATCGTCTAAGGCTTCCAATTCTTGGAGTCATTGTCGATGCTTCTCCTCTGTTGTCATCTCTGCTGTCAAGGCGACGCGTAGAGATGGAATTTGGATTTCTAGTGGAAGCACGGCTTCACACCCATAGACCAAAGAAAATGGCGTAGCTTTAGTGGGGTTCGCACAGTTGTGCGGTAGGCCCATAAGCATTCACCCAGCTTGTCGTCCCAATCACGTTGACTTTTCGAGACGAATTTCTTGAGAAGCTTGCCAATGGTCTTGTTGAAAGCTTCTGCTAGGCCATTAGCAGCAGGATAGTATGCCGTTGAGGACACACTCTGGATTCTGAACTTAGCGCAGAATCTCTGGAAAGCCTGGCTGATGAACTGGGGTCCATTGTCATGGACAATTCGCCGAGGTACACCAAAACGGTAAATAACGTGATGCTTCACAAACTTGATCACGTTAGACGATTTTACTTCCTTCAAAGGAATGGCCTCGGCCCATTCGGAGAAGTAATCGGTATTTCCAAAATAAACCGATGTCCTTTCGATGACGGCGGGCTGATAGGGCCAACTACATCCATCCCCCACATTTCAAATGGCCAGGTAGAGGTCGTAGAGTGAAGGTACCCTGGTGCTTGATGGATGAAATCGCCATGCACTTGGCAGGCGTGACATCTTTTAGCATAAGTGACGGCGTCAGCAATCATCTTGGGCCAATAATAACCCAACCTTTGGAGTCGATGTGCCAATTTTGGGCCGGGTTGGTGGGCTCCACACATGCCGTCGTGGGCTTCTTTCAATACCTCTTGAGCCTCCTTTGGTGAGAGGCACCGGAGCAAGATCCCGTCATGCGATCGACGATACAATGTTCGTGTAATCGCATTGTAGTAAAATTTAGGGGCTTTCCTTCGAATGGCAGCCGCTTCCTTGGCGTCCTCAGGCAGGATGCCGTACAAGACATAGTCGATATAGGGGAATCGCCAGTCTTTAAGCTCTGGCCCGGTTGACAATTCCAGCGCTTCTTTGCCTTGACACTCTCCCTTTGACTCCTGATAGTCTTCGAGGGCAGTTCTCGGGCAATACAGGTCGTGGCTGTAGACGAATACTTTCTCCATTGCTCCAGCTGGAAGAGCTAAGGAGGCCGCGAGGGATGCGAGTGCATCTGCGTGCGCATTTTGCCTGCGCGGTACATGGTCGATGTAGAAGTTCGTGAACCTCTCGGCCATGCGGATAGTTGCGTTGTAGTAGGGTACTAGGTCCTCATGTCTGACCTCGTACTCCCCGCGAACTTGGCTAACGATGAGTTTAGAGTCGCCATATGCCTCGAGATTTTTAACGCCAATCTCATCGGCGAGTTGCATCCCAATCAAAAGAGCATTGTACTCCGCCACATTGTTGGAACAAGGTTCGGTTAATGAGACAGCTCGAGGAATCACATAGTTCTGTGGGAGACGAGTACTACTCCTACTCCTGCGACTATGTGTCCTTCTGGGCTTGTTCTCAATGCACCGTCAAAGAAAAGTTGCCATACTTGTCCTTCGAAGGATGTCTGAGTTTGGCAGGCTTCAGCAACTTCATCTGGGAGATCCTCGTAGACTTTGGCTGCCCTCGGATCTGGGTGCTCAGCTAGGAAATCCGCCACCGCTTGACCCTTAATAGCCTTTTGTGGTAAAAAGTGCATCTCATATTGGATAGCAATATGGCCCATTTTGCCAGCCGGCCGTTCAATGATGAAGGCTTAGTCATAAGTAACCTCAGGGGGTTGACTTTTGATATGACATTTATAGTTTGGCCTACCAGATAGTGTCGCATTTTCTGAATAGCGAACACTAGTGCCAAACATTCCTTCTCGATCGGGTTGTACCGATGTTCGGCTCCGATCATTGTTCTACTCAGATAGTAGATCGCTTGCTCACGTCCTTGATCATCATGCTGAGCTAGTAGAGCTCCCAAAGAATGATCCATTGCTGGACATATACCAGGAAAGGTTTCCCGATATCGGAGCTGCAAGGACTGGTGGTTGGCTGAGGTATTGCTTGATTTCCTCGAACGCTTGTTGGCAAGCGTCGTCCCAAACGAACGAGACACCCTTCTTCATTAACTTAGCGAAGGGTTGGCATCTTCCAGAGAGGTTTGAGATGAACCTGCGGATGTATGCCAATCGTCCTTGTAATCCCCTGAGTTCCTTGAGATTTCTTGGGGGTGCATCTCCTGGATAGCTTGGACCTTTTCCGTCCTAATGGATCCCGGTGGAGGTTACAATGAATCCTAAGAATTTACCACTGGCCACCCCAGGAAGGACTTGGTGGGATTCATCTTCAATCGATGAGCCCGCATGATGTGAAGACCACCTTCAGGTCAGCTATGTGATCACCCTTAGTGCGACTTTTTACCGCAATATCATCAACATAGCATTCCACCGTTTTGCGCATGTGTTGATGGAAAATGGCATTCATGACCCTCTGATAGGTTGCCTTTCATTCTTCAGTCCGAAGGGCATGACGGTATAGCAATAAACCCCCAATGGTGTCCTGAAGGAGGTGTGCTTTTCGTCGTCAGGATACATTTTGATTTGATTGTATCCTGAGAATCGTCCATGAAGGACATTCGTTCGAATCCGCAGGTATTATCAATCATGACGTCTGTGATTGGCAATGGGAATTCGTCTTTGGGACAAGCCTCGTTTAGATCACGGAAGTCGATGCAGATCCGGGTCTTTCCATTTTTCTTAGCAACGGGGATGATGTTGGCTACCCAATCGGGATGTTGCTCTTCCCTGATGAAGCCAGAGTCTATGAGCTTTCTGACCTCCGATTGAATCGCCTCCATTATTTCTGGACGGAACCGTCGCTGTTGTTGTTTAACAGGCTTTACGTCCGGATTGATGTTGAGGCGGTGCATAACCACCTGAGGATCAAGTCCAGGCATGTCTTCGTAATTCCAAGCGAAGACATCTCTGTACTCTTGAACAAGAGATATTAGATCCTTTTTCTCCGATGGTGACAGGCCGTCGCTTATGAAGATGGGCTTAGGATTAGCTTCATCCCAGATTGATCTGAACAATCTTGTCTTCTGTGGGTGGCTCTCGCTGTTCAAAGCGGGTATCCCAGAGAGTATTAAATGTTTATCCAAGGATCCGTATCGGACTGGATCATTTCTTCATCTTCATCTTCCAGATGGCTTGTTGAAACCATGTTCACCGAAAGTTCTTTGAAGATGTTGCCGACACTAGCATCTGACTCCCATGATGACGTGCCTGAAGAGTATTTATGGCCAAATGAGTCCCCAGAATCAGAGGCTGATGGAGTCGGAGTTGATACATAGCCCAACCCCCTGCGCGTCCGATGATAATAATCGGGGGTTTTTCCTTTCGGCACAAAGGATCGAAGAAGTAGCATTCTCCTTCCTTTGCCGAAGTTCAACCCGAGTCTGCTGGTTAGGTCATACCCCATGTTTTTCATCATTCTGAGTGCCTTTGGCTCATAATGACCGAACTGAGGGGATTCCTGCTCGCTTTCTGATTCTTCATGATTCATTGGTTCGGATTCAATTCGTCCGAAAAGAATTGGTCTTTGGCCCTTCCTTCTCACTGGAACCATGAATATTGATTGTGCGCATCGCCGACATTTCGACATGTTTTAAAGGACGATTTCACTGGTACATGCAATGATGTCAAAGCATCCATTGCCGACCAGAGATCGTCATCCACGTCGGTACTAGTGTCTGACGGCACTGAATCAGAAGCAAACACAGAAAAATACGATAAATCTAATTCTTCATTAATGTACCAACCGCCTACATCATCGGCGGAGGTGTTATCAACATCGGGCTTATTAATACCCGTTACAGGTGGATCTAGCTCCCACACACACTCATCTTCCTCCAGCTCGGTGTCGGCTTCATTTCCAGAGTCTGGCTCCTCTGGTTGTGGGACTTCATCCGTCTCCACGGGATCTTGGTACAGTAGGGAGTCTGTGAAATAATTCTCGACCCCTTTGAACGGATGCCTTTCGGCAATCAACGTCTGCACCTTTCCACCCTCGTCAATGTATTTCATGACTTGATGGAGAGTGGAGGGAACGATGGAGTTGCGGTGAATCCACGGTCGTCCCAGCAATAGGTTGTAGAAAGTGTCGGCATCGATGACGTAGCATGTCACTTCCGACCTCAGATCTCCGATCTGGCATTTGAGCTTGACCTTCCCCAACGGACGGGTACTATTGGCATTGAACCCATAAATGGTCGTCTGGGTAAGGCTCAAACGATGAGTAGGAATCCCTAGATGTTGCATGACCCGGCGAGGCATGATGCTCAATGCAGACCCGGGATCTACCTGAATGCGGTTCACCTCAGATGATCCAATATACCCTGCGAAGTAAAGGGGTCGGATCATGTTTCCCTTTGACTTGCATATCATCTGCCGTGAAGGTGATGCAGGGGGCATTCTGGGAGGTGTGGAGACAATTCTCTACATCTTCCTCCTTTGGCACCTGGGTCATAAAGACCTCAGCATTTGCCAGAGCCTCTTGTAGAGCTTCTCTGGTTGACTTTGACAGCCTAAGAAGCTCATACAGGGTAATCCGCGCCGGGATGTTGGCCAATTGAGCCAGGACATCAAAGCGGTAAGGCGCCGTAGATCCTTCCGCGATGCCCTTTTGAAGGGCTCGAGAAAATCGAATCTCCTTCTGTTTCTCCACGGGTTGTTTTGTGGAGGGCTTGGTTGGCTCTGCAGCTGGTTGTGGAGGGGTCGCCGCCGTTTCGCCATACTGCTTCAAGTAGGGCTGTCCTGAGCGGGTTTCCGCCACCAGCCGACCGGGTTCTGCGGCCAGAACTATTGTCTCCTCTTCCGAGTCGGTTAGCGAAGGAATATCAGTTTCCGCTTCTCGAGAGAGGCACACACCACATTGCAGGATGACGCCTTTGCCTTGCCTTTGGACTTCCTGTTGTTACAGTAGTCCATTGCTGGCTGTCAACAAGGTCAGGGTGGACCCACATGACTTCTCCCTGAGGTGTGGGAACGGGTACTAGGCTCTTCTCCTACTGCTGGTGAGGGTCTGTGTTGACCACTCTCAGCTCTCCTATCGGAACAGGGATCACTCCCGAAGGCGTTGGGGGTTGTCTTCCGAACTGGAGAACTGACGTCACATTAACTGTCACCTTCTTCTGCTCTGGTCGGAGTTTCAATACCTCCGCGTCAATCAGGGCCTGAAGGATGTCTTTGAAGACATAATAGCTCTTGGTTGGGTGTCCCAACATCCTGTGGTACATGCAGTAGGTGGGATTGTTGGTTTTACCGACTTCCTCGGGGCGCCTAGCTTCAGGAAGCTTCAGTCGATTGCTCTTGTTGAGTAATTTGAAGAGCGAGTCGACATGTTCATCCTTGAAGGAATACTGTTTGTTGGCCCGTGGTTGGCTTGAAGAGCCACCTCCCTTGACCAGTTGAGGTTTAGCAGGAGATTTGGTTTCTGCTGCCAAGTTATCCTTTCTTTTGGCTTGGAGGGATGTGTCTGGCGCACGCCTTATTGACCTCTCGGGCCTGGGCTTACCTTCTTCCGCTCTGACGCGGGCGACAATCTCCTCAGCCTGTTCACCTTGTTGGACCAACTGCTTCCAGGTGCGGCTTTCAGCAACTCCTATTTGAGCAAGGAGTGAGGTTTGGAGATTGTGGCGGCATGTTTTCACCAGGGTGACCTGGGTCATGCCGCTCGGACATCGGAGTGCCACATTCCGAAATCTTTCCACGAAAGATTTGACGGACTCTCCCTTTCGCTGTTTGGTAGCCAAAAGGGTAGGCATCGTGACTTCCGAGTCGTCTTCGAAGAAGCGTGTTAAGAAAAGCTTCTCCAAATCACCCCAGTTCTTGATGGAGCCCTCCGGGAGTTTCATAAACCATTCGAAAGCGAGCCCTTTCAGGGTGCCAATGAACAGGCGTGCCAAGATGGCATCATTGTCTACTACATTCCCTGTTTAGGATTTAAAGTAGTAGAGGTGTTGGTTGGGTGACCCCTTCCCATCGAACGCTTGGAGGGTTGGAGCCTTAAACTTGGGCGGGTATGGAACCAAGTCCCACTCAGCCGGATAAGGCCGGACCACTCCCGCTTCCTGGAGGCCTTTACGGTTGGTGAGGGCCTCAAGGCGTTGCTCTAATTGATTCATTCTTTCAGAATGAATCTTCCCTGATTTTGGTCGTCCTTCCCTTGCGACGAGGATTTGGACGAGGTCGAGTGGGCTTCTCTCCATCAGGGTGCACAGAAGACGAGCTTTCTCCCCCTTTTTCTTGCCCTTAGATTTTTAGGGGGAGATTTCTTCCTGTCTTCGAGCAACTGCGCAAGCATCTGCTTGAGAGAGTCGATAGATTCCCGTTGAGTAAAAATCATATCGAGTTGTTCCCTCTGGACCTGGGCTTGATGATCCAGGCGCCGGGCTGTCTCTTCAGGAGTGCCGTCATGTAGGTGAAGGCCTCTTTCTCTGTAGAAGAGTTTGAGGCCTGCGATTCTGCAATGGCAGAGTGCGAGTCTTTAATCTCAATGCCCCGGGCTAGGGCATTGTAGTTGATCGGGGGAATGGCCCCGGTCCGGGTGCGAGTGTGTCGATACACTTCTTCCGGTTCAGAGTCAGACTCGTCAGAGCTGACTCAGGCTGTTTTCCTCTGCTCCTTCTTGTCATATTCGCAGTGAGCTCTGGGTATTCAGCATCAGAGAACATCCTCCGCCTATGAGAGCGTCTTCTTTTGGCTGACGGGGGTATCAGGGTCAGCTGTCTAACTAAAGACTGGTGGTGCACACCTGAACCACAACGGCACTCGGAGAGCATAGAGATGAGCCGTGGCAGCAGCAACATGATGAAGTGACCTAATTGGCACTTCTTTTCTTCGTAAGTAATCCCTCAGATCCACGGGAGGGGGATCGAAGAGATTAACCTCGCAACGTCAAAGACGGGAGGCATCCATATGCTGTACAGCCTGGACGCGGGTTTCAGGGACGCGACTTTCGCGCCGCGACTGTAAGACGCGCGTCTGGCGTCTCAGTTGAGACGGGACGCGATTGTCGCATTGCCGCTTAGTGCGTCGGGCAGAAGAGTTTGAGAGAGTGTGGGTTGCTGGGCCCCACGCCTATGGGGGCGTGCCTCTTACGCTTGACGAGGCGCAGAGGTTTCACCTTGGCGTTTGATAAGTTGGTCTTCAGAGGACCTAACTTGGGGAGTCTCGCGTTTGGGCTGCCAAACGCGGATTTCGCGCGCTGGATACGGCGCAGCTAAGACGCTAGTTTGTGCGTTGCGTACAGCCTCAGTTGGACAATCAGAAGTTCCAACTTGAAGCTGACGCGCACGCCTCCTCTGACGACGCTCAGCATTTCGGTTGCGTCGTGGATGTGGAGAGAGACCAACGACGACCTGATGCTGGACACCAGAGATTTTGACCACGCGGGTCTCCTGAGAGACGCTGACGCGTGTGTTCCGCGCGGCGCGGTTGGTCGCAACGGCAGTTGTGCGTGAGACCACGCGGGCCTCCTGAGAGGCGTTGGCGTGTGTATCCTGCTTGGCACAGTTGGCAGCAGCGGCGCCCGAGAGAGCCTCAGATCGGGCTTCGGGGCCATTCCCCGTCGAGACCCTGCGGCAGACGTGGGTTCTTGGGCTCTTGGAGCCAGAAGAGAGAAACTCTTCGTACTTTGCCTGGTCGAACTCGACAACTAGCGTTTCGACCATCTTCCCCTTACGGAGGACGTCACCTTGCGCCACGATTTGCTCGTCGGTAACAAATGAAGTCCCCAGCGGAGTCGCCATCTCTTGTACGCACACGGAGGGGGTACGGGGTCGAAGTAAGTTTTTTCTTGAATCAAATTGAAAAATTACAACAGACTCGTATTCCGGTTACAAGGGAGGGAGGATGTTAAGTCTTGAATCCTCCCTTTGTTTAAGGCTGGGTTCTTCAAGTGGCGATGGAGAGTGAATCTTGTTCTCCGTTGACCGGGTGACCGTCTAGACCTTCGGGGATCTTCTCTTCGGCTGGTAGAAGGAGTAGCACAGCTCCGTCTACCAAAACTCTCAAAGAGAAGGTAGGCAAATAGCAACTTGTACGCCGCAAGCTTGCTGAAGAGTTGAGCTCTCCCTTGCTTCTCTCTCTCTGTCTGCCTATGTGTTAGTCTGTTGTCTCTCTCTTCTTTCTTGTCTCCTTTTGTCGTTTTCCTTTTGTTCTTCTCCCTTTTCTCATAGCGGCAGGGCTATTTATAGAGGTTTCAGGGGTGAACGTGCCCCCTGAAAACACTCCACAATGAGGGGCTAACTCCCCGCTATGTGGGCGGTGACTGGCCCTATAACCAGGGCGGTTATAACCGAGACGTGGGCCTTGGACCCGCGCGCCCTGAGGTTGAGACGCGGGTGTCAAGCCCACGCGCCCTGATGTTGAGACGCGGGGTGCGAGCCCACGCGCCCTGATGTTGAGACGCGGGTGTCGAGCCCGCGCGCCTTGTTGTTGAGACGCGGGTGTCGAGCCCACGCGCCCTGATGTTGAGACGCGGGTGTCGAGCCCACGCGCCGTGCTGTTGAGACGCGGGTGTCGAGCCCACGCGCCCTGATGTTGAGACGCGGATGGCCATCATTAGTCCTACGTCTGGAACCTGAAACTCTGCCTTTTTTAATGGCTTGTCTTTTAATGATTTTTAGACAGCCTACACCAAGCATCTACTTTTCCTTTCCTGACTGAGTTGTCAATACATCACATGGATTCTCATCTGCTTCTTCAACAACACCAACTTGTTCTGACTTTTCATTGGTACTATCCCATCAGAATTCTTACCACCTTTCTTCTTCAGCGTCTCTTTGTATTTCATACAATTTTTCTTAATGTGTCCTAGTTTGTAGTAGTAGCAAGTAAAACTGTTAGAAGCATCTGGATCCCTTTTGGTTCCCCTACTCTTTGATCTCCCCTTCTGACCCTTGATAATTCTGAAGCCTCCTATGTGGATCTGTCTTCTTCATCAACTCGTTGTTCTCAAGTATCTGTCGGACATCTTCCAGCTCTAAAGTTTCCTTACTATACATGATGGCGGTCGCCAAGTGGTCATAACTTGATGGAAGAGAAAAGAGTAACAGAAGAGCTTTGTCTTTTTCTTCTAACTTTACCTTCAGAGCCAATAAGTCGCTCAAAAGCTATTAAAAGCCTTTAGATGTTGTAGAATAGGCATACATTCCTTCATTGGGCTATATAATGCTTCTTCATGAAGAGCTGTTCGACAAACTCTTCGTCATGTAAAGGCTATCCAACCTACACCAAAGACCACCAGTTGTCTTCTAGTTCATGACGTTGTAGAGGATCTCATCTTATAGGCATAGTATGATCGTCGCCTTTGCGTAGAAGTCGATGTCGTTTCACTCATTATCCTCTATCTTTAATGGCTACTTCTCAATACCAAACATGACCTTGTGTGTGCCATCCTTCACGAGCAATGATGTTACTCTCATCTTCCACAATAAGAAGTTGGACTTCCCGTCGAATTTCTCTACCTCAAATTTAGTTGTTGTGGTCCTCTTGCTAGCCATTACTCTGATATCAACTGTTGTGATAACACCGACACAATAAGAGAGAAACACCGAGTGGCAGACTCGGCAACGAAAGCATAGAAGCGATTTACCACTAGTAAGAAATAAAGACTAATCACCACAATTCATCACCACAATATACAATAATACCAGATTTAACATGATTCAACAAAAGTGACTGTGTCCACGGGAGGGGGAGAGAAATTGTATTAAAAACAGAGAAGAAAATACAAGAGTTATAAGAATATATCTCTCTCTCTCTCTCACAACTCTCAATGATGGAAACTTATTTTTCTCTTGACTTCTTTACTTGTCTTCAAATGTCACTTCCAAGGGGTTTAAATAGGCTTCTAGAATCATCCTAGTCCAACGAAAATTCAATCAATACGAACAACACCGCCTCAGAGAAAGAAAGAAACTCGAATTCAACTTGAACTGAAAATAGAACCGAAAAAACTGTCACAACCGCCATTAGTCGACTAATCCATATTATTAGTCGAATAGTATTGATCATTAGTCGACTATATAATCGACTATTGAGATTACCTTACTCTCTGTTGCGCCATATTAGTCGACTCCTGAGCTACCATTAGTTGACTAATCTGCATTAGTTGACTACCCTTGCATAATAGTCGACTAGCTTATGCACAAACCTTGCAAGCATGTCTGTTATTAATCTCTGAAACTTGTAATTCCTCCACCTGAATCAGAATTCTTCTTCAATGTATATGAGGCACTCAAACCGCTAACAACCTGGACCTAATCAGAGACGAACCCAATCAGAGCCAACATGGCTCATTGATATACTATGTTTAATGGATTTAATAAATATGAATTTGATTTGCTTAGTAACTTGCTTCAAGTTTGGAGACGAGAATTTAATGATGACAAATAATTGTTCTTAGTCTGCTTAGCTCGACTTTGACTGACTCAATGCGACCTGGTCTTACATGTTTTCAACCCAAACTAGCCCTTAGCCTCGTATTGGACTTGGGCTGAGCGAGATTGAA
Organism: Agave tequilana; assembly: GCA_038442645.1. NCBI lineage: Eukaryota > Viridiplantae > Streptophyta > Magnoliopsida > Asparagales > Asparagaceae > Agave > Agave tequilana. The sequence goes on along the minus strand of JAVJIF010019379.1, from coordinate 63,021 downwards.
GTTGGATTGGGCTTGGGTTGGCCCATAGCCCAACCCAACTGTCCCATTTTCACTTCTAGTTCAACTTCGTATTGACTCTCAAGGGCTTGTTTGGTTTGTTTCCCCCCCAACTGAAATTCGCAATTATTGCTAATTTCTCTCGCACGGGGCTCGACTAGAGAGAAAATGATGGGTCTCGTGTGATGATTGGGGTTTTCCACCTTGCCAATCAAACACAGTTCTAGCGCGCGGAGAAAATTTGACGACGCGACAGTTGGTGTCAGATTTATCGTGGGCGAATTCTCGCAAACAAACGGACCCTAAACGGTAGCAACCTTACATAAATTTGTTTCCAAAGAACATATATTGCGGATTTAGGTGGTTGCTAGTCGAATATTGTGAAGGTCTTAAAACTGAAAAAAAAAAAAAAAAAACAGAGGTCGTATCTTAATTTTAATATTTTCTCAAGTAAATAATAAAAATACATAAGATTACATAATAGTTTCTTGTTTCATACCAACTTAACAAAACTTGATGTGCTTTATTACAATATGCATTTGGATATGTATATTCTTATAGGAATCAGACTATCATCTCCTACTTTCCTTCAAATACAACATTACAGGGTCTTAATCAAGATGGAAGAGTTTCTCCTTTTTTGCTCAAATGTTTAGGGTTTTTTTTTTTTTTTTTTTTGGGTCCCCCCTTGTTATTCTTTTAACTAAGGCCCTAACCAAGGCTTGGGTCTTTTGCAACTCATGCCACCTTTTTATCTCTTGGTCATATCTCAGCAAGTTAGCATAAAATACAAGCAAGAAGCTGCAAAATCCTCAAACATGTGAGAATTATGGTAATCATGAACAATTGTTTGCTTAGTGCACCATCTTTTTAATGGATGAAGTTCGTCCTAAGTATTGGATATGAACAGGGGCGGAGCCAGAAAAAATTTTTAGGGTGGGCTGCAATTTTTTATAACACATGCTTATGAATTATATGAATTTGTCAAAAGAATAAAACAATATTCTCCACTAAATCAGGGGCGGAATCAGGAATGAATTTGTCAAAAAAAAATTAAAATAGAAGGAGATTTAAAGCAATAATTGAAAAAGAATCAAAATAGAAAAAATTTTAAGGGAATATATGAAAAAATGGGCCGGGCTGTAGCCCGGCCCAGTCAACTAATGGGTCCGCCCATGGATATGAAATATAACTTCCCTTTGGTTAGCATATTAATGTTGGTTCAACAATAATCTTCAGAATTAAGAAATGAATTTGTTTGTTAAAAAAAAAAAACTGATCGTCAATAAATTTTCCATGTATATCCAAACAATCAAGAGTTTATGCAAAGGATGTTGACAAGAAGAAAATTCACAATTCTTTTTATTTTTCATTTGTGTGTGTGTTTTTGTGGGCAGACTTGGATCATTCATGACCAATCCTATTATAAGCAGTCAATCACAATAACAATTTGGTCCCAGCAAAAGCAAAAATTATTCAAATATGGCTCATCAGTCCAAACAATTGATGGATATAATATTCTGAAAAGAAAATGAGAAAAAAAAGTATCAAAAAATTCTAGTAAAATACCTGCAATGAAGAGTACATGATGCTGGAAACTAGGCATATAAGGCATTGCATTGAGATGCTGTATTTGTAAAATTAATTGTAAGAATTTTTAATGAGGGAAATAAAATAAAAATATGTATTAATATAGAGATGTCAATAGAATTTTGCCATGGCTCTGCTACTGGAATTTCAACTCTGCTACAGTTAATTTTGCCATAACTAATGTTCCAGGTGCTAAGGCAGTACACATGTAAAGCAATCATCATGCAACTCAAAAATCATGTTTTCTCTAGCAAAAAGGATAAACAAAATAGTCATGTTAATATCAGAATTAGGAGTTATTGCCTGACCATCAACCAAATATCCTCGCCCAATATTTATCCAAATTCACACGAAAATATCATCTGTAACTTGAGAAAAAGCTCGAGGAATAGTAATAAAAGCCTTCCGAAGTTCTTCTTCTTTCCAAGTTCTCCCTCTTTCGACTTCTTAGGATTATAATTCAGCTGTGAAGTAACAAAATTGAATTTTTTTCCCCTTTTATCAAAGTTGATAAATTATAATTCAACATGTATAATTACATAATATGAAAAACCTCAAAAATAGAAGCTTAGACGAATCATAGTTATAATAGTATTAATCTTGAATCGAGTACTGTTCTTTGACAAAAGTGACATACTTTGATAAAGAGTTTCTCCAACAACGGTATTCTCTGAGATTGTGAAGAAGGCTGCGAAGCACAGAACCAGTGACTTGATATATATCATAATTGAGTTCCTTGAGATTTCTAAGCACAGGTTCCTTGGATCTGCAATTCTTTGGGTTCCTGTAAAATCGAGAAAAATCAATATAAAGATTGATTGATCGAAAATAAATCAATCAAACTTATAAATAGAAAAGATATTGTTGTATATAACACCTGATAGAAGCAGCAATTCAGTGTCAACACAGTGAGATTAGACAGCGCGGTGCTGAAATTCATCAGATTATTTTCGGAAATTGTACTTCTACCTGCACAAATCTCCGACCAGCGAAGGCTGGCTTCTGTCAAGGCCGAGGGGGAGCAACCTTACACTCAAGTCCGTGCAAATCCCGGCAAAATCAAATCCACTCAACTCTCGTCGCGGTCGTGCACCAACCGATGCAGCAGACATTGGAAGTTGGAGACTTGGGGGAGGGGGAGTCTCTAAAGGCTGTATTTTTATAGTACTAGTTGGGAGTCCTAGTTGGATCAGAGTTGGCAGTCTTAGTGCAATTAGGGCAGTAAACGGGTCGGATTCGGTTCAGGTTTACGAAGGGATCCAAAAAGTCAACAACCCGGGTGGGTCAACTCATACATCAATATAAAATTGTTAATATTTAGAAATATGTAAAAAATTGTAAAACTATTTCTAATGACAATGTTGAACATATTACATAATGCAACAAGAACAGTTTGCACATATTGTAGGTATGATTATCTATTAAACAGCAGCAGTTTTACTTAATGCTGCCGCAATATACCATTCATTGTTATTTGAAAAACAAACAGATATACAGCTAAATATGCATGGTGATGCTGTCTAAATCAGAAAGTACTGAAATTTTCACTGGAGACACACCTTCAATTGAATTTGCTGTCACTCGAAACTCCTCTCTCTTCTAGCGACGACATTAACCAACAGAGAATATCAAATGCAGCTTGGAGGGTTTGTACACTTGTAAACATCAGAAGCTGGCTGCTTGTAGACAGGGATGCTCTTTGGATCCACCAGTCTGACATCGCCTGGACCAAAGGAAAGTTCGTTATGTCTGCATGAATCGAATGGTCCAATTAACTGAAGCACTGGAGTTTTCAATCAATTCCTCCACAAAAATTTAGATTTTGTGCTAGGAAAAATATTTGAAGATGATTCCGCTTTTTTAGGCTGCATTTAGACATGAAGTAGAAGAAACAGGAATAGACGGCAAGAGCAAGAGTTCTAACCCTTGTAATTCCAACCTTTAACAGATGCATATTTAACAGTATTTTGTAAAGAAATAGTTAGTAAAGCCCACAATAATGCGAGTAATGGAGGCCGCATACGTGATGATAATGTGTCTCAATAGAATTCGAAGTTGTTAAAGAAAGCATAATATTTTTTTTCTTTCTCTTGTTTAATTCACTTTATTTATTACTGAACCAAGCTCCATCTTGGTGAATTATGATGAAGGGCTACTTCATAAATGCAATCATTTACATTTTGTAAATAATAAATGACAAGACAAGCTCCATAAGGCATCACAATAACTAAGAAGAGAATTGAACTTTCTAAAACTTATTTAAACCATTCAAATTAAACTGGTTGTGAATTGAACTTGCGCCCTTTCCCATCACAAGTACGCACTTTACAAACTATGAACTATGTCTCCTGACAAGCCATTACTTCAGAGTCTTGTGTCTTTTCTCTAGATATTGTGCCCTTGGTTAGTGTTAGTTGTTATATTTAAGAAGATTTTTTTTTTTTTATTACTTTCTGCTGATTTATATAGAAGACAAAATGGACATGTAACTTGTCTGTAGTATCATAATTTGTTAGTTGAAAACGAGTAGTAAAAAGCATCAAAAGTGCCTGGGTAGATCGAGTCCCATTAAGCCGGCTTGTAGAATTGTCAAATTATCTGAAATCTGGTGAGACGATGATTTTACAGTGTCTCCCGAATACTGCGTCTCTAATATAGACGTGAGTTGTGACGCCCGAACAAACACGTCAGAAACACTCTCACTAGGTGTCCCATCATCAATAGGAGGTGATTTGATGCATGGAGAAATAGTATCTGAAGAGTACACCTGAAATTACTAATCCAAATAAAAGAATTACGAGAATCAGAAAATAAATCAGCAATTATTTTACTGAGAAAGGAGTAGATTAGTAATTAATGACAAAACATAACGAGAACATCATGTGATGTACACCATCTATTCCTTAAGAGGTTTGCAAATTCTTCTCTATTATAAACTACTTGCTAGAGGCTACGTCATCTAGCAGTGCAAAAATGTCCCAGTTGCCACTCCACATATCATAGCCTTTTAAGTCTTCTTTTTTGTTGTACACTTAAGGACTTGTTAATCATTCTGGTGTTTGTTTCAAAGTAAACCTGAAAAAGAGACAAGTGGTTTTGTTTCAAGGTAAAGCTTAAAAGGAGACAAGTCAACAAAAAAGAATCTTTCTACAAGTACACTGATTTTTGTTGAAGCAGTAGACTTAAGCAACATCAACGTTATTAACTTGAAAATATACTAACAGCATGCCTTCAAGTTGCTATAATTTGTAGACATGAACACAAATGTTACTCTGCAATCTGTTGCGACACGACAACTATGATACCAATTATTTGAGATCAACAATCGGGTTATAACACCAGTTGTTGCGCACGCCCAAGATCGTGATTGACGTTGCGGAACGTGACAATATGTAAAACTTGCAAAAGAAAACTATTGTAAAGCAAAGTAGAAATACTAAGACAAAAGAGTAAAAAAGAACACAATGATTTATTTAACATGGTTCAGCCCAACTTGGCAAAAGTCCATGAGGAGAGAACTTGAGTGAGTTTTATTAATAAACTTGATACAAGAGATCTAATCTTCCCTTTGATTACCACAAGAATATTCGTCTTCCCCTTCAAGATTATAAGAGTATACCTTTTATCTATGCATTGTTACATTCCTCTCTCTTTCTTGGCTTCCTCTTCTCTGTGTTACAATATACTAGGTTCCAATCTTTATTTATAGAATTTTGCAATACAAACCCTATTCAAATTATGAAATGATCTTGGTCGTTGGATGCTTGAAGAACTTGATCAATCGTTGTAGAAGTTGATTTTCTTCATCTAGAAAAATTCTAAATCCTTTAAACTTTAGAAACAAATTTTCATTGAATAAGAACTGATGCCTATTCGAACTCCAACAAAAAAGAACATGAACGTGTCTGAAAAGGAAACATGAATCCAATTCTAGTCTCTAGGATAGGCCTGCCTGTCGAAAATCTGTAACTGGGTTCTTCTCTGTTAAGTGTTGTCGAGCCAGCTCGACAGCCCTTTATGTGCAGTCGACAGGCATGTCGACTGCCATACAGTTTCTTGATCTGCTTCTTTTCCAAGTTCTTCTCCATTTTGATTGAAACTTCTTTGACTATCTCCTCTTGAAAACAAGACAATATTTCAAAAATCTCCACCTTGACTTGTTCAAGTCTTTAGCAAAACACCTTTAAAATTTTGAAATTAAAATTTTGAAATTGTACCTTGATTCTTCCTTGATAGTAACTGTATTGTGAAGCCTTTAGTCTTGCCCCTCTCCCGGGGAGTTTTGGCTGATTCAACGCCATACCTTGAGCCATCTCGGGCTTTTCCTGAATACACCCTTTCTCTTTCTTGTAATACTTTGAGTCGGTATATGTCCCGTCGAAGTCTTTTTTGAAGCTCCACCTCGCGATGAGCTCCCTTCCAAGATTGTCATTGAAACTCCACTTTGAAATGTATTTTCTTTTTTCAGCTTGTATATATCTCAACACTTCTCGTTGTCGAGTATCCCTATGGATATTAAATTGCACCGTGTCTTCGGGGCATACCGGACCACCTCCAAAGCACACACCGTCCCATTTTTCTGTAATATTAACTATCCCAGTACCGATGACCTCGCAAGCCGAACCATCCACCATTTTGACAGTCCATTCCTCATTTGCAACTAAAGAGTTAAACATATCCTTATGGGAACATACATGAACCGTACTACCAGAATCAAATATCTAGTTTTTACCTTGAGAAGTGTTGTCAAGGTAGAAAGCCATTCATACTGTATTTGTAATGTTAACATCGCTCATTGCTACATCTACCTCCGGAGCTTGTTGCTTCTTCTTCAACCACTCTTACTGATACTTGCAATCCTTCTTCTACTGACCTTCCTATTGACAAAAGTGATACACTTTTGACGAGCTCGAACTTTTTCTTTCCTTCTCTTCCTTTCCTTCCCATGACCACCAAATCAAATCTTTCTTGCTCAATTTGATTTGACCTTTTTCTGATCTCATTAGATAGAGAGTTGACGTGACCTCCTCCAAAATAAGAGTTTCCTTACCGTAGAGCATGGTGGTTATGATATGATCCTATGGCTCCGGAAGCGAACTGAGAAGCGTCTTGTCCTCCTCGTCGACAGTGTTCTAAATGGCGGCTACATCGGCCTGAAAAATTTATCGGAGATGAGGATATATCGGGGATATTTTCAAAAATCAGATGTCAAAATCGGACTGTAAATATACATATCTTCTTGTCTTAAATCGCATCTCAATAAGACAATATACGCATAAATTATATAAATCTACATAAAATATCATACTTATATGTTTAAGATATACTTAACTCGATAACTTGCATTAAGCCTATGAATCCATAATCTCTATCGAAGTGTAGAATCTTCAAAAATGTCACATTGCCGCATCACTCGAATTACCCAAATACTTAACCTAGAAATTAGGTGTAAAACGCTATATCGGGTCCAAAATCACGAAATTGCGGCCGATATATCGGGTCCATGCCTACTTATCGACAATTTTGGATGAAAAACGCTATATCGATTTGGATGTGCCAAATCATTGCGGCTAGGTGCCGTAAACGCAATATCGGCGCAATATCGGGATTATATCGGAGATATTTAGAACACTGCTCGTCGATCTTGACATCTATAGCTAGTAGCTCGCTGATGACTTTATTGAGGAAGTTCAGATGCTCCAACATCGTTGTCTCTTCTTTTATGCACAGTCCATATAGTTATATCTTCAAGTACAACTTGTTGGAAAGGCTCTTTTTCATGTACAATATTTATAATCTTGACTACAATCCTATAGTTGTTTTTTCATCCATCACGTTGTACATGACCTTGTCTGTGAGACATAATTGGATCGTGATTGTCGATTCAATTCCTCCTAATCCTCATCTGACATATATGCAAGTTTTATTAACTTTTCCTGTAAGGTCTTATGAAGATCATGTTGCACCAACAACGCTTTTACCCTCTTTTGTCAAAAATCGAAGTTTCCTTCACCATTGAATTTCTCGACCTTTGAATTTCTCGACCTTGAACTTGCTCGAAGAAATTCCAATTTTCAACATATCGCTTTATCGTCAACCTTTAGCTTTGATACCAATTGTTGTTGAGACCAACAATCAAGTTACGACACCAGCTGTTGTGCACGCCCAAGACCATGATCGACGTTGCAGAGCGTGACAATATGTAATATTTGAAAAAGAAAACTATTGTAAAGCAAACTAACAATACCAAAACAAAAGAGTAGAAAAGAACATGATGATTTAACATGATTCGGTCCAAACACGGCCTACATCCACGAGAAGAGAACTTGAAAGAGTTTTATTAATAAACTTGATACAAGATATTTAACATTCCCGTTGATTACCACAAGCTTACAGGAGTATACCTTCTATCTAAGCATTGTTACCTTCCCCTCTCTTTCCTGACTCTCTCTTCTCCTTCGTGTTACAATGCACTAGGTTACAATCTTTATTTATAGAGTTTTACATTACAAACTCTATTCAAACTATGAGATGATCTTGGCAATCGAATGTTTGAAGAACTTGATCAAACATTGTAGGAGTTAATTTTCTTGATTTAGAAGAATTTTAAACCTTTTAAACTTTAGAAGCAAATCTTCATTGAATATGAACTTATTCCTATTCGAACTTCAACAGAAAAAGAACATGAACGCGCCTGAAAAGAAAACTTGAATCTAATTCTAGCCTCTGGTTGTCAACGAGCCCGAGAGGCGACAGATCCCTGTCGACAGGCCTGCTGTCTGTCGAAAATCTATAATTGGGCTCTTCTCTGTTAAATGTTATCGGCAAGCCTGCTCTACAACCCTTTATGTGCAGTCGACAAGCCTGTCGACTGCCACACAAATTTTTGATCTGTTTCTTTTTCAAGTTCTTCTCCAATTTTAATTAGATCTTGTTTGACAACCATCTCCTCTTGAAAACAAGGCAAATGTTGGACCCAACAATGCTCCAAAGTCCAGACATGAGGCAGTTATATAGTGTGTGCGTGCGTGCGTGTGTGTTTTAGTATATTGTATATCATTGTAATTCATATATAAAAGAACCTAATATAGTAAATGACCTACAAAACAGTTGGATTTTGTCAAAGAGGGCTTAAATACTTCATTGTACACATGCTTTTGAGATAAGTAAAGGTTTATACATCCGCAACAAACCTGTATATACATGTGTGTCATATCAGGCCATGTCAGACACTCAATTTTTTATGGGGAAGTGTCTCATGTATCATAGCAAAATTGACAACATACTAAAAGATCAACAAAGCTTTTATCCCAATCTTTTGGGATTGCTACATGAATCATTTTATCCATTTATTTCTTCTCCATTCACAGCTTTGTTAGGGGCCATATCCTTTCTTACATAATTAGTATCTATGTTAACAAACACCACATTTTCTTTTAGTGCCCCAATAGTCTACCCTTTGTCCGTGTTGCTCCGACAACATTGACTCTATCACTCGTAGCTTGCCCACATCGTCCTATATAATAATTTGTCTCTCCACATTCAGAAAAGATCCAGAAAGCTCAGACATATCTCCTACAGGAAAGTAGCCATTATATTAACTTAAATTCCACCATCCATCTTGGTGGTAATTAGGAAGGTTCTCTAAGTGTAACTAAGTTATGCCATTACACAAGGCAGAACAACAGACCTCTATCTTCCACATTGATTCTTATGTAAGAAGGTATGGGTCAATGCTGCGTGAGTTTGACCGGCAACTTAACAGGTGGAACTTTCAGAAAAGCTGGAGCTTTCAGAGAAATAAGAAAGGAAAAAAAAACTAAACTGAAGATGTCTTTTACTATATAGCCTTTCTTAATTTCTTAAACAACTGAACACACATATACTCGTAGGACCTCGTTACCAAATTCCTCTGCATGATAATGTATATGCATAAGAATGGCTATAAATGGAGCAAAGACAGAGCAGATTACGTGATATCCATATCCACCTCGCTATCAAACCCTGCTGCTCCAATAGCCACATGATATTTCAAAATAGAAACCATATCCAAACCCAGCGATACCATCCAAATTCAAAGGACAATCTGAATATTCATTTTAGTCCATTATCTCAATATTTAGAGATCACAATGTACGCTAGAATCTATATCACTTGTATTATCTATTTATAACAACATATTATATCTGAAACTATGATCGAGTATTCACAAGTCATTGAACACATCAATGGCATGGCAAGAAAAAATTCATGAAACAAATTCGAAACTAAGCAGCTAATCTACCAAACCACTAATAAACTAATTGGAAATTTCTCTTTGAATGTACAATACAATCAGATTCCCCAACAGAGTAGTATTAGATTATATAACTTATTTAGGAATTATGTTAAACGTAGCTGACTTTATAATCTGAAACAAGAGGATCAGGCATTGTGAATTTGGATATTGGAAAATAAAATTGTTTCAAAATAAAACTTTTGCTAGTTTTAGGACAACAATCAACTTAATTCCTACCTCAGAAACTGAATCCAGTCCTCTTCCCTCAAAAGCTCCAAGACCGCCGAGCATCTAAGAAGCTGTACTCTGGAACTATACGGCTGCAAAGCAAAGACTTTTCCTTTTTTTTCTACTTAAAAAAAAAAAAAAAATCAGCCCTAGGGATTTAAGAAATCTAATTGAGACGGACCTGCGATTGACGCCGTTGGTGTCGGCGATGATCTCGGCCATCTGATAGGATCGCTGGGTAATGGAGGGCCAGATCAAGCAGCTGCCGTCGCAGGCGCCCATCCTCTTGAGCGCCAGGGCCGACGCGGCGGCCTGCGTCGCCCCCACCGGCGAGAGGCCGCTGTCGACGGAGGTCTTGGCGACGGGGTTGGTGACAATGACGCCGCTGCTCTCGTACATTGACTCGCCGGAGCGGACCAGGAAGTAGCTGCACGTGCGGCGCACGAGGGGGTTTAGGTGTGGGGAGGTGAGAGTTGAGGTGAGAGTGGAGGGGAAGTGAGGTTACCGGTTGGCGAGGCGAGGCGGGGGCATCAGGTAGAGGGCAGCGGGGCGGCGAGAGAAGGGAGGAGGGGGAGGACGGGTGCCAGGGAGAGGCGGAGTTCGGCGGGGGGATTCCGATTCCAACGGACCAACGGACAGCGTTTTCATTTTCTTTTTCTTTTATTATTATTATTATTTTTTAATTAGATTACCGTTTGCGGTGAAGCCGAACGGCGAAGAGGAGAAGGAGGAGAAGAGAGAAAGAAGAAGGAGAGAGGAGAGGAAGGAGAGGAGAGGGAAGGGTAGAGGGGAGAGGAGAGGGCCACTCAGCTCTCTGTGATTTTTTTTTTTTTTTTTTTTTTAGGAAAGACGAAGGGCCAAAGTGTAAGAAAGATTCACAGGAGAAATCTAACTTCCCTTGGTTTGATTAGGTGATTCTTTTCCTTTTTCCTGCAGGATTTATAGTGATGTATATACCCGCTTTTATGAATTCTCTGTTTTCTACTTTAACTCTACATGAGTATACCTGCCAGTGAGGCGGCTCATCTAAGAGTGGGAATAGATTGTACACAATCTATTCAAATTCGATTGTGATCAATATATCATATATCAAAAAATATTTATACTAGTATACCGCTTGTGGAGCGGTGAAAACCTAACTCAAGGGAGATCAGCGGCAGTGAAGGGAAGGGTGACAGCCTTGGATAAAGAGGCGGAGGGGAAAGAAGAAGAAGAAAAAAGAAGAAGGAGATGAAGGAAGGAGGGGGAGAAGGCAGAAGGAAGGGCGAGAGAGAGGAGAGAGGACAGTGTGTTGTTGGCTCTATCGCTCTCTCTCAGTTGAAGAGAGACGGACGTACAAAATTCGTGAAGGAGTCACTGGAGAAAACCTCGCTTCAATCTGTTTTGAATATAATTATATTTCATTAAATTTAATTTTGATAATGAAAAATATAAGTCATCGACTTAAACAAGCCTAGCTAACTTGTTTCCAGATAAGCAGATATTTGTCCTTTAACAAATGGAGCTATGAAGAGCTACAAGGCGAAGCTAGACAGACTTGACCTCTCAGGCGAGGTTATCCTCTTGGACTAATACAAGGCTAAGTGTTGAGCTAACTTAGCATCTTTAGGACCGCTGGGGTCTTTTTAAAGACAACTTTGGCTTACTGTCTGCTTCACTGAATCAGTAAAGCCCAAGTCGCTGCCTTGCCGCTGGTCGTCAGTCTATCTCCTACTTATCTTTTTTAAATGTCGATAAGTTAGACGTCGTTCAGACCGGTTGAAGATAAATGTGAGAGTTCTGTCTTTTTAGAGTGTCAATAAGACCCCCTTCAAAGTTTTCGTAAATCTGCAATGGTATGGTTCAGATTTCGAAATACTTTGAACTATTTTGGTTGATTATCAAAGGTATGTGGGTGTGAACGTTGCCTTGGTGGTCGAGTTCAACTTCGCTTTTAGCCGCTATTTCTGGCTGGGATAGGTTCGCCGAGGAATTGTAATAATTCTCTTCCGTGTAGCTTCGCACTTCTAGGTAGCTTCGCCTTTGGGCTTCCTGAAGTAGCTTCGCTTCAAACTGGGTTGGAATATTAGTACTAGCCTCGCGCTCGCTATGATGGAATGACGTTCCATTCCCCAAGGCTAACCGGTTTTGCAAGTTACGAGAGGGATTGCTCCCTTTTTCAAGGTTTGAATAACTTCACCTGCATTTACGAGGGAGATCATTCCCTTTTCCGAAATTCAATTAACTTCGTGCATATTTACGAGAGGGACTACTCCATTTCTCGAGGCTAAGCATTTAAATGTTTTAACTTCGCCCGCGCTTCTAGGCTTGAAATAACAGCAGCGTGATCAGGCCATGAGGCCTATAAATAGGACGTTTGTAGTCCTTCTCAGAGAAACATGTTTTCCTCTTTCAGACATCTCCTCATTGCCCAGGCAAGGAGACTGAAGTCCGCTGAAGTCCCTGAAGTAGTAAGGATGCTCACTCTGGTCATTATCCGACCAAGGGTTGGTGATCTCGGGCATCCAGAGATTTTATCAGTGACTTTTAGGGAGTTCATCTCCCTTAATGTTCTTAGCTTTACCAGCTATTTGGATTAAATTCCCTTAGTCCCTGCATTTAGCTGATCTTTGGAGAAGAGTTTTAGCACTTTTTTAAACTTTCTGGCGAAGCTAGTATTCTACCTAATCAGGCGAAGAACTTTTCTAGGCGAAGCTGTCGCCTTGGCCTTTCAGATAGGTGAGGGTGAGGCCTTACCTTTTCCAGATTAGTCTAGCTTCGCCATACAGACGGGGCTAAGACTTGACCTTTTTAAGGTTGAGTCAGTCTTGCCATATAGGTGGGGCTAAGACTTTGCCCTTCATGGGCCAGTCTAACTTTGCCATATAGGCGAGGCTAGGACTTGACCTTTTTTAAGGCTTGTCCTGCCTAGCTGTCTAGGCGGAGCTGAGAGTTGGCTTCTGTTAGGCCAGTCTAGCGTTGCCGTACAAGCGAGGCTATCCTCTGCTTATCTAAAGTTTATCCTCAGGACATAACATGGCTGAATCTGAACTAGATTCGCTTTTGGAACAAAACTTTGACTAAGCATTTCACCCTCCTTTTTTTTATTTAACGCTAACTTGTTTCCTGTTTGCATTGCAGTATACTGTGCTCTCATTTCTTTCGGCCTGATGAAGGAGGATAAAAACGTACCCCTTGATTTTTCAAGTCGAAGCTCTGGTCATAAGCAGGAGGAACATACTGGAACAGCGGATGCGCATTCCGAGAAGAGACCGGCATTCGCATATCCGAGATGATCCACTTCAGGAAGAGGCTGATAGTCGCTTATCCGAGATGATCCACTTCGGGAAGGCGGACATCACCAGTAAGGTCTCGGATCCTTCTTTTGCCAATTTTGATTAAGGAAGATCCAGCTTTCTGGTGGCAAAATCTGCCATTAAGCGAAGGATTACGACCCTGTGAAGGAGGAAAACCTTTCGTGTCCAGTTGGTCTGATGGTCTTGGGATGACTTATCATCCTGAAAGTAGATGGGACACTTGTATGCCTTGGGAGCAAAGATTTTATTGTATCAAAGACAATCTTGATGTATTATCAATGTATCTTCCCTTTTGAATCAATAAAATTTTTACTTTTTGCTCATTTACTTTGCTCGCTGTCTTTCTTCTTGATCTCTGGAAGAATTCGGAATGGACTGGCTTAGGTTGGGAAAAATCTACCTGGTGTAGACGTACGCTAAATGATCCCACTCGATTTTCTCCATAGGCCTTTTCCCAAAGAAAGAAAGAAAAGCTCTTAGCGGAGCTAAGCTTCCAGCGAAGCTAAAGATGGATTTCCAGCTAAGTTAGAAACGAGCTCTTAGCGGAGCTAGCGCAAAGTTTCCCGCGAAGCTAAAGATGAGCTCTCAACGAAGCTAAAGCTCAGATTTTAGTAAAGTTAACCAAGCATCGCGCGATGTCAACACTGAACTCACAGTGGAGCTAGCTCTCGGCGGAGCTAAAGTAAGGCTTCTCGGAGAAGGCGCTTGGACGAGTGGTGTCACCTTAGCAGTACAGACTTAGATTCCTCAGTTGATGACAAGCTTTGATGCCTCGTCACTCAAGTATGTGAGGCTCACCTTACAGCTCAGGAAGCGGCCAAGGAAATATCTTCAGGTCTAAATCATTGAAAATAAGGAAAGCAGAAATTAGAGATGTCATTGACGCTTCCAACAGCGCTCTTCTTGACGCTAAGGATAAAATTGAGAAGGCCAAAGAGATGATCAAGAGGGCCAATCTTCTTCTATCCAAGGCTGAACCTGAACGTCTTGAGGAGATCGCTCGGCTGGAGCAGCTCAAAGCCCAAAATGATGAAGTCTTGCAGTAGGAGCTAGCACAGAGGGCAACTTTAGCTGAAATTGAGACTCGTCTGTCCCAGATAGCGAACTTCAATGAAGCTGAGTTAAGATGGCAGACATTTGTCAGAACTGCTAAAGAGAGGAAGAACAAGCTGGTTGCACTCGAAGAACGGATCAAGTCCTACGAAGCATTATCGTAGCTTGTAATCCATGTATCCCTTTTTTTTAATTGAATGAATAAATAATTTTATTTGACTCTTTTGTTGCATTTCCTACTTGTTTTATCTTCTGAGTTTGCAATACTTACTTTCAAGTTATATTACAACCCTCAGAAGAAAGGAAACAATGGTATAACTAATCTATTCAGAGGTCGATAACATGATAGAATTAGTTATTCGATAAACTATCACCAATAGATTTAAGAAACGACTCGATTCAAATCTTGTTGGGATAAGAATGAGACAGTGAATTTGACGATCTTGCTGTTCAAAGGTTTACTATTTAACATGACAGATTAAAGACAATAAGATTTATGAATAGGTTATGATGGATTACACACCACAACCATGTGTAGTTCCTACTGAACTAGGAAGATGAACTCTAGAATTTGTCAGTTAAAGATGACAAATTAGATATGATTGATCGAAATTTTGCTATTCAGAGGTGATAAACTGGACATTATGACAAAATAGAGGTGAACCCCATTTTAGGGACTCGTCTATTCAGAAGTGATAAACTAAACATGATAAACTAAGACACACTAAATTTTGAATCCGCTGCCAGAGGTAGTCGTATTAACTTGGAAACTAGTCCACAAGGGACTACAAAGGTAGATTGGATCAGGGGTTCTGTTGGTTCAGAGGTGCTTGACTGGACATAACCAACTAAGAGATCTCAGATTTGTAATCCGTTGTTCAGAGGTTTACTGTTAACATGACAACAAGAACTCCAGCCTTGATAGAGGAAAGGAGAATAAAGTTATGGACTCATCTGTTCATAGGTGGTGAACTGGACGTGATAGTTGGAGTACCATAAAAGAAAGAGATCTAGGTATCCGTCGGTTCAGAGGTAATATGGACATAACCGATTGGAAGTTGCTAGACTCTGAACCTGCCATTCAGAGGTGACAAACTGGACATAAGGGCATAGATATAGTCCCTACTGGACCGAAAGATGAGACTTGGTTATCTATCAGTTCAGAGGTATCATGGACATGACCGATTGAGAAGCCACCAAGCTCAGGATTTTTACCGTTCAGAGGTGGTAAACTGGACGTGACGGTAAAAAGAGAGAATTCCCCTGGGGGAAGATCATAAACTATGTGGGAAAATTGATATCTCCTTTGGATTTCATTTGAAAGAAATTGTTAGAGGTATATTATTAACGTGACAACCAAGAAAGTCCATTAGGGACTCGAAGGGAGATAATAAACTTTGAAGAGAGTCTACTAGAAACTTGCTGGGGAGTTAAGAAAATACGAATCCCATTATATGCCAGAGATAATCATAAACGTGACAAAAAGAACTCTGTGGGGATTCAGGAGGGGAGTTGTAAAGCAGCCTGTCAGAGGTATTTGAACATAACAGCAATTTAAATGCACCTGTCATTCTATTAAGAGAACAACATGTGAAATTTTGATCTGTTGGGGATATTGATTTTATCTGTCGGGAAAATGTTTGAGTCTCACTATCATGATAGGTTTGACTCATGATTTATGTGGTCCTACCATTCCATGGACAGGAATTGGTAAGTGATTTTGGAGAGGAATCAAGTGGGATCAGGTCCCTTAGGATTTTTAGCAAACCCTTAGCTGTCAATGGGTTCGGTACGCCTTTACCAACTACCGTTTGAGTTGGGCTAGCCATACTATTCCCCTCAGCATGATGAGTTATCGAGGATTTGTGTTGGGCTTAAGGGTCAACATTTTCCTCTATCCTTAGCCGTTAGAGGCGTTGGATCATTTTGTTACTTTAAATAATGTAATGTACCTCCTGGGTTTTTACTCCGTAGATGAGCTAGGGACTAAAGGAATGGCTATGAGCTCCGTGAGAACTTTATCCGAAGAGTAACCTTCCTCATGGAATCTCTGTCAATTCTTATCTTGTTTCCATGTTGGAAAGACTCTGCAGAAGGATGAGTCACGAACCATCTTCAATGAGTTTGGCTTGACAAGTCATCAACTAAACTCCTTTGCTCTTTCATTCGATCAGTTACCGCATTTTTGATATGAACGTGAAAACAGTGGAAAGGTTCTGCAAGAGAGTGCGTCACGAACCTTCTTCAATGAGTTTGACCTGATAAGCCATCAGACAAACTCATTTGATCTTCCATTCGATTGTTTGGACCCTTTGGTCGTTGGGTCGAGCTTTGATCGATCGAGCAGGGAGGTATGCCACCACTGTATATAGAAAAGTCAGGCTAGATAAACCATCCTTCTGATTGTAAAGAAGAACACTTGAAACTGTTGCTTGGGCATGCTTGACTTCAAAATATGACCTATTCTTCTAAGTTGAAGATAGGTACATGTCTATATACTAGAGAAGAGAGACAAGGCTAATATAATTTGACATCTTGCTTTTATCCTTTCTTCAATATCTACATCATGCATCATAATATCACCGACGTTCGATCGACTCAGCGTTATTCGACCACAATGTGCTTCACTGAATGAGGAAAGAAGCTTCTCTTTGGTGCTCTTCCAAACATTTTGAATCCCAAACTCTAATCCATTATTGTCATTGCTTCAATGTTGACATCATGCATTACCAATGTTCAATTGGTTCGACGTCGATCGACGATGATGTGATCTGATGATAGGATAGCTTCTGATGAGTGCATAGGTGAACTAGAGAAGAGTGACAAGGCTAAAATCGACGTTCATAACCTTGTTTCTTCTTCGATGTTACCAGCGTTCAATTGGCTCGACAATGGTCAACAGTAAGTTAAGAAGAGTGACAAGGCTAAAACCGAAATTTATAACCTTATATTTTCTTCAATGTAACTGATGTTTGATCGGCTCAACACCGATTGACGGTGGATTAGAGAAGAGAGACAAGGCTAGAACCAGAATTTATAACCTTATCTTCTCTTCAATGTAACCGGTGTTTGATCGACCTGACGGCGATACAATCCGTAAAGAAAGAAGCTTTTCCTTAGCGTTTTTCCCAAACATCGTAGATTTGACAATTCTGATCAGAGGTATAATGTTAACCTGACCGTAAGAAGGATTCTATCAAGGATAACACTTCTTCAAGAACTTGCCATTGATCGGTATCATGAATGTATCACTGTCTGGGATTATAAGGCGATATGCTTCATTTGAGTAGACTGTTTCTATTACGAATGGTCCTTCCCATTTGGGCTGAAATTTGCCTTTGATTTTGTGCATCATGATCATGGGTCGCCTGACGGCTAAAATTAAATCTCCTTTTTGGAATACCCTTTGTTTAACCTTCTTATTGAATGCTTTCGAGATTCGAGCTTGGTACAACTCAATGCGTTGTTGAGCTTGTAGTCGTTTCTCATCCAGGGCTTCGAGTTCTTGAAGATGTAACCGATTATTGTCTTCCTTAATCATCTTGGTTGTAAGGCGACCCGTAAAGATGGCATATGGATTTCTAGCGGTATGAATGCTTCACACCCGTATACCAGAGAAAAAGGCGTATTGCCTATCACAGTTCGGATTGTAGTTCAGTAAGCCCAAAGACATTCACCGAGCTTCTCATTCCTTCTCGCTTACTTGATGAAACAAATTCTTGAGCAGCTTGATAATTGTCCTGTTGAATGCTTCCACTAAGCTATTAGCAGCAGGGTTATAAGGGGTCGATGCCACATTCTGAATCTGGTACTTATCGTAGAACCGATAGAATACTTGGCTTGCAAATTAGGGACCATTATCATGAATAATCCTCTTAAGGACACCAAACCTATGAATGACATGGTGTTTGATAAAATTGACCACGTTGGAAGTTTTAACTTCAATAAGTGGTATAGCCTCTGCCCACTTCGAGAAATAATCGGTTATTGCTAAGATGAACCGATGACCTTTTGTTGACGGGGGGCTGATGGTTCTATGACATCGATTCCCCATGCTTCGAACGGCCATGAAGCATCAGTCGGATGGAGCAACTCTGGAGGTTGATGTATAAAATCTGCATGAACTTGACAGACTTTTCACCTTTGCGCATATTTGATGGCATCGGCTATCATGGTTGGCTAATAGTACCCAAGCCTGTGCAATCGGTCCTTGAGTTTTGAACCTGGTTGATGTGCTCCGCACATACCATCGTGCGCCTCTTTAAGCACTTCTTGTGCCTCCGAATTAGAGAGGCAACAGAGCAGGATACCATCATATGAGCGACGGTAGAGTGTCTTTACTATCAGATCATAGTAGAAACGGAAAGACCTTCGTCGAATAGAAGCAGCTTCTTTAGGGTCGTCTGGCAATATGTCATGCAAAGCATAGTCAATGAGGGAAAATCACCAATCTCTTAGTTTGAAATCCCTTGAAGATATATGGACCTCCTTGGCTTCCAACACATGTTTAGGACAAACAAGGTGTCGAGTAGCCACTGTAAGTGATACATTGCGTCGATCGGTAAGGCCAATGTAGCCGCTAGTGCAACTAGAGCATCGACCTTAGTATTTTGGGATCAGGACACATGATCGATGTAAAACCCACCAAATAAATTAGCCATTTTGATGACTGCATGGTAATAGGATACCAAATCTCCATGAAAAATCTCGTATTCTCCTTTAACCTGATTAATAATCAGTTTTGAATCACCATAAGCTTCAAGGTAGCGTACCCCCATTCCATGGGCGAGCTGAAGGCCGATAAGTAGAGCCTTATATTCTGCCACATTGTTGGAACATGATTCCGTCAATGAAAATGCCCTAAGAAGAACATGATTTTGTGGTGAGATAAATACAACCCCCACCGGCAATGATCATGCCTTTAGGGCCTGTTCTTGATACTCCATCAAAGAACATTTGCCACACTTTGTCTTTTGAAATCATATTAGATTCGAAAATCTCATCTGGAATATCTTCATGAAGCTTTGAACTTTCTGGAATCGGGTAAACGGCTAGGAAGTCTGCAAGCATCTGGCCTTTGACTGCCTTCTAAGGGACAAAGAGCATGTCATATTGGGACAAGAGGACGGCCCACTTAACTAATCTTGAATTCAGTGATCCTGACTTCGTTATGAGGAGACGCAGAGGATTAATTCTAGAATTGACATGTATGGTTTGGACAACCAAGTAATGTCGCGTCTTTTGAATAGCAAAGATAAGAGCTAAACATTCCTTATCAATAGGGTTATAGCGAGATTCAGCCCCATCGGAGTCCTGCTTAGATAGTAAATGGCCTGTTCGTGACCGTCATCGTTCTTTTGAGCAAGCAGAGCACCGAGAGAATGGTCCATAACTTTCACATAAAGTAGGAATATTTTTCCTGAGGTGGGAGCCACTAATACTGGAGGTTTTGTGAGGTATTTTTTGATATCTTTGAAAGCTTCTTGACAAGATTTATCCCATACAAAAGAAATACCCTTTTTCATAAGCCAGGTGAATGGTTGACAGCGGCTTGAGAGATTTGCGATGAATCTTCTAATATAGGCTAACCTACCTTGTAGACCCCTAAGCTCTTTGAGATTCTTAGGTGGATGCATGCTCTGAATAGCTTTGACCTTGTCTGGGTCAAGATGAATTCCTTTTGATGTAACAATGAATCCCAAGAACTTGTCACTTGAAACCCCCAAGAAAGATTTTAATGGATTCATTTTCGGCTGATGGGTTCGCATTATCTCGAACATTGTTCTTAGGTCACGAAGGTGATCATTCTCATCGCGACTTTTGACAGCAATGTCGTCGACATAGCATTCTACTGTCTTTCAGAGGTGATCGCGAAAAATCATACACATTGCACATTGATAAGTTGCTCCCGCGTTCTTTAATCTGAAGGGCATCACAGTATAGCAGTATGCCCCTCGAAATGAAGTATGCTTCTAATCCTCTGGGTACATCTTGATTTGATTGTACCCTGAGAAATCATCCAAGAAGACATTCTCTCAAAGCCGCAGGTATTGTCAATCATGACGTCAGTGATGGGCAATGGGGACTCATCTTTAGGACAGGCTGCATTGAGATCACGGTAATCAATACAGACCTGGATTTTTTCATTCTTTTTAAGAACGGGGACAATGTTGGCAACCTAATCCGGGTGTTGTTCTTCCCGTATAACCACATGCGATGAGTTTATGGACTTCAGCTTCAAGGGCTCCCATAATATCCGGGTGAAATCATCGTCATTGTTGTTTCACTGGCTTGATGTCAGGCTTAATGTTCAGTCGATGCATGGCTACTTGTTGATCAAGTCCAGGCATATCTTCGTAATTCCATGCAAAAATATCGATATACTCTCGTACAAGTGTTATCAATTCTTCTCTCTGTAAGTGATAGACTTTCATTTATAGAGATGGGTTTAGGGTAATCTTGACTACCCAAATTAACCTGAACCACTTTTTCTTCAGTTGGCGATTCGCGTTGTTCGAATCGCTTTTCCCACTGGCAATCTAGTTACTGAGCCCATAATTCAGCGTCAAATGTTTCAATAGTCTCCCATGCTCCAATTGACTGATCGAAGTCATATTAACGGAGAGATTCTTGAAAAACATTTTGATACTAACATCTTACTCCCACTCGGAGGTAGAGGCAGCGCGTGATGGAATCGGTTTGTTGCTTCAGATTGAAATTATGTAGGCGATGGGGGTGTAACATATCCCAACCCCTTGTGTGTTTTATCATAGTAATTTGTCGGTTTCCCTCTCGGCGCCAAATTACGTAGAAAACCTCCTTGTCCTTTTTCAAAATTCAGGCCACTCCCACGCTGTAGGTTGTATCCCATTTTTCTCATCATATGCAGTGTTGATCATGCATAATGGAAAATTTATGGAGGTTCCGAGTCTGAACTCGAATTTGTAACCACAGACCTTCACAATCGGGCCCTACCGAATACTATTAGTGATTGACTCCTTTTAGATGGAGGGACCACGAAGACGGACCCTTCCACATATTTCACAGATGTACTTGTCATGCTTGGTTTGTGCAAAGGCATGTGTAGAGAGCCATTGACGACAGATTCAAGCAATTCGACACTCGCAGGATAATCAAAGATAACATTCTAATTAATCACCCATTCATCATCATCCTCAAAGGGATTATTACATTGAGGATCATTGGAACACGCAACAATTGGTTCACAGGCCAAAGTAGCTGGTGTGTCTCCTTCAAACTCCGAATTTGCCTCGTTGCCGCTGTCGACGTCATCAGGCAACGGTTGTTTTGATGCTTTACTATCTTCCTGGTATAAGAGAGCATCAGTAGAGTAATTTTTCACCCCTTTGAACGGTTATTTTTCAGCGAACACCATTCATACTGTTGCATCGTCTTCTACATACTTAAAGCATTGGTGCAGAGTTGAAGGAACGATCCAGTTAGCGTGGATCTAAGGTCATCCTAGCAATAAGTTATATGACGTGTCAACATCAATGACGTAACACGTCACTTCTGATTTTAGGTCTCTGATTCGACAACGGAGTCGAATCTTTCCGAGTGGATGACTACTTCCTGCATTAAAATCGTATATCGTAGTAGTCATTGCAGACAGTCAATAAAGCGGTATCCCAAGGAAGTAGAGGAGCCTTTTAGGAATAATGTTGAGTGCGGACCCTGGATCAACATGTATCCTTTCGATGCACATCAAGCCGATGTATCCAGTGTAGTACAAAGGTCGATCGTGTTTATTGTCCTTGAGGAGCATGTCCTCAGCTGTAAAAGTGATAGCGGGCACCTTCAACTGTACATGATAACATTCAGAACACAAGAATTGAGTGTCATCTTTAGGGGTTTCTGGCATATGCGTTAGAAATGATTCTAAATTAACCAGTGCATTCCTGAGTGCTTCTCTTGTCTCTTTCGAGAGGCGAAGCAGCTCGTGTATGGTGATAAGAGCTGGGATATTAGCCAACTGGGCCAATATGTCAAAGTGGAAAGGAACGTTAAGTCCCGAGCCTGAAGATTTCTTCAAAATACGATCAAACCGGACTTCTTTCTGCTTCTCTTTCCCTAAAGTCAGGTCTGGAGCTGGAATGGCTACTTCTACTGATGTCGTTTGTTGTTGTGTCTCATCAGTAATTTTGTCATACTGTTTCAAGTACGATTTTTCTGACCGAGTACCTATTGGCTGGGGTGCATCAGCCTGCGCTGTGAAAGCATGCCCCTCACTTTCAGAATCATTAAGAGAAGCTATTGTCACATTGTTATCATCCGACAAAATAGAAACAAAGTTGGAAGATCTCCCCTTTGACTTGGATTCCTTTGAATCCCACTGTTCGTCTTGGGAGAGGTCTGGGTGCACCCACATGATTTTCCCTATTTTTAATGTCATGGGAATAAGACCTTTAGTCTCTTGCTGCTTAGCTAAAAGATGATTTATCTCTAGCCGTGCTTTAGGGATCGGAAAGGATCCATCAGGGACTGTGATCTTTGGTATAGTGCTAAATTCAATAGTCACCATATTTGCAGTGACTTTCTTCTATTCTGATTTCAAAGCAGAAACCCAGCATCGACCAAAGCCTGAATTATGTCCTTGAGGACAAAACACTTGTTAGTAGGATGATGAACCATCCTATGAAAAAGACAGTAATTGGGATCGTTTGTGCGTCCCACTTTGTTAGGGCGTCGAGCCTCTGGCAGCTTCAATTTGTTTCCTTTCTGGAGTAGATGGAATATTGTAACCACCTGCTCATCTTTGAAGGAGTACTGTTTCAAAGGAAACTTAAACTCCTGATTATTGACGCCACTCTTCTTGGTCTTCAGAGGAACATCTCCTGACAACTCAACGGACATAGTCTCTTTCCCTTTGGCTTGGGATGATTGTGTCATGTCGTCGCATCCTTTATTATTCATACCCTATTTGCCTTTAGGGTAGATGGTTCAAACTTTTTTGCTGACTTTTCAACTATTTCAGCTTGTTCAACTAATTCTTTCTAGATATGGGCTTTAACAGCTCCCATACGAATCTCTACCATGTCCAAAAAGTTATGCCTACATGTCTGTAAGAGCATAGGTAATGGCATCCCTGTTGGACACATCAAAGGTAAGTTTCTGAACTGCTCAATGTAATCACAGACGGATTCTCCTTTTTTCTGCACAGTGGAGAGGAGTTTATCCATGGTCACCTCGGTGTCATCCTCGTAAAAATGAGAAAGAAATCGATTTTCTAAGTCGATCTAAGAATGGATATAGCCAATTGAAAGGCCTCTGAACCAGCCGAAGGCCACTCCTTTGAGAGTACCAATAAACAGTCTAGCCATAATAGCGTCGTTATCTATAACGTTACCGATCTGAGACCGGAAGTAATAAATATGCTGGTTCGGTGAGATTTTACCATCATACATATGTAACGTAGGTGGTTTAAAATTTGAAGGATATGGCACTGAGTCCCACTCAAGTGGATAAGGATGAGTCAAGCCTGCCTTCCTCAATTCATCCCCCTGGGCTAGGGATGCGATCTGAGCTTGGATGCCTTTAAGAACTTCGGCATCGATGGAAGAGCATTCCCTTGACTTCTCAGCCTTAGGTTGATCATCATCATTATGCTCTTCCTCATTATGATTGCTCCCGGCATCATTGTTATTTCGGTTGGTGAAGAGCTGGGAGAGCATTTGTTGGATATTGTCCAAGGCTTCTTGCTGGGCCTTCGAGGTTTGCTCTTAAGCTTCCATCCGTCGGCGGAGGTCATCATTGCCGTTATCGGTCATATGCACTGACACTCTGCCCGTTTGCACCGAGCCGATCGTTACCGAAGAGGTATACCCACTAGCTTCTCCTTCATCGTCTGACCATTGGAATAAACATTTCAATGATTCTAGTGATATTACTCCAGTCGAAGAGGATGGTTGCTTATAGTTGCAAGGTATTACCGCCCTAGATCTGGTACTTCAGAACACACCTTCCTCTCCTACTAAGACTTGGCCTAAGCCAGGGCTATAGTCCGGGTCCGGAGAACTGTATGCAGGGGAATTAGCACCACGCGACCCTTGTCTGCCCCTAAGCGGTTCACGTCCCCTTCCGATCGTGTTGACGGATGCAGAGGATATATTTGATAGATTTCGCGATTTGCTCTTTTTGTGATGCTTGACAGGAGCTCACACTGATATGAGATTAAAAATCGACTGTCAGACTGGAAGAGTGGCGGGCACTGGTCCTAGTCAGCAATGGACTGAATGAACAGTCACCAACTGACATCCCACTTGTTCACAACAAGAGGGAGAAGTATGGAGTAGCTCTAACTTCCGCTTGTTAGTTAGAAACTCTCGTATCAGTGTTAACCAAGCTTACACGAGGTTGTTCAGGCCGGAGACCTCTAATCGTGAGGCTTCTGCTTTTAGGTGATTTGGAAATCACTCCATCAGTTGTTCAGGCCGGAGACCTCTAGCCGTGAGGCTTCTGCTTTTAGGTGATTTGGAAATCACTCCATCAGTTGTATTAACTTCGGTTGGCGAAGTTAGATGTGTAGTTCCGCCGCGAGGCACAAACTTAGCACTAGACGATTTTGGTAGTGAAGTGATAGTTACTTTGCTTTTAGCACGCTGTGGTGCTTTGTTCTCGGCCTTGTAGCAAAGGTGGCTAATACTTGTGAGTGCTTCAGTTCTAAACTTGCGGTTGAGAACTTTGCTAGTACCTTTAGGTACTGGCACTGCGTTAGCTACGCCATCAGTAACTTCGCCTGTGAGAGCGAGGTTGACACTAGGGGTCACCGCTCCCAGATTAGGCGAAGGCAGAGACACCAGTTTAGCCTCGCGGCTAATAGCCTTGGCCACGCTGCCAAACTGGATAGGCATTTTGCCTTTATCTTCGCGTGATAAGCGAAGTTGTGCTGGAACTTCACACGGAGCTTTCTGCTTCGCCCTCCACATCTGCTTGGAAAGCGAAGTTTTAGGCTCGCAGGGAACATGTCTAACCTCACATAAGGCACTTTTAGCCTCGGTTGAGGCTGAGAGGAGGTGGGACGAGGTTCGCCCAGTTGCTTGCCCGGTTAAGGCTGGTTTCCGTTCTATAGCTACTGAAGTCTTGGCCATAGAAACCTTCCTATGCTTCCGCGTGTGGAGCACTGGGCTACCCCAGAGAGTAGTTCTTCGATTTTTTCTTGGTCGAAATGAATGACCAAGTTTTCGATGACGAGGGGCTCAGGACTCTGATTGTTGCATTGCGACATGATCTTCTTGTTGCGAAAGAAGACCTTAATCCCCAGCGGAGTCGCCATCTTGTTTTCCATTGAAGAATGATTCACGGGAAAACTTACAAAAGAGAATGAGGAGCGAAATTACAAGTAATTAAAATGCAATTACAGGTAGATCTCCTCTGAGATTTTTGAGAAATTATGCCAGTAGAAATCTAATCAGCGCGTGATTACTTTATCCCTTTGATGATATCGATCAGACGATCAAGCTGCTTCCTAATAGTATTCCCTTCTCGCTTTGTTAAAAAAACTGAATATTTGGAAGCAAGAGAATAAGAGAACACTCTCTAGAAGAATCTCTGATTGGATCTCTTTCAGACAATCTTCTCTCTACAGCCCGTTAGCCTTTTTGTTCCTCTCTGTCCATGCGCATCTCTCTCCGTCTGTGTGTCCCCTGTCTTGCTTAGCAAGAGACTATTTATAGAAAAAAAATGGGGTGTAACCGCCCCCTTAAATTCAGCAAGGTTGAATCAATCTTTAGCTTCGCGGGAGGCTACAAATGACCTTGCCGCGAAGCTCCTTGCGAACTTCCAGCGAAACTAGAGGGTTCGTGCGAACGCCTTCCTGCCGTTGTGGCTTAATTGTCTTCACTTAATTTGGGACGAAGTGGGCGGGTGTAACCGCCCACTTAAAGTGACGTTAATCCCACTAAATTAGCGGGGTTCACCCATTAATCCTGCATATGAAACGGTCAATTAATGACCTGGTAAAGCTCGCTACGAAGTTGAGTCATGCAAAGTTAAGCCTTAGCTTAGAGCTTCAGGTGAAGCTACCTTTGTAGTCCCCTGCGAAGGTAAGACTTAGCTCATAGCCTCAGGTGAAGTTACCTTCGAGGTTTGGTGTGAAGTTATGATTCAGCCTAGCAAAGCTAGGGATAAAGTTTCTAGCGCAAAGCTCCTAGACCAGCCTCATAACTCATAGCAGAGCTATGAAGAAAGCTTACATGGTTTTTGGTTTAACAGGGTTTTGGATTTCGAATATACAAATATATGGTTTTCATGAATAGATAGAATCAAAACAAGTTTACATGGTTTAATGTATATTAGATTTGATCTATATACATATATGCTTCATATATTTAGAAAAACTTATTTTGATGATCCTATTCATGTGTTTAAAGTTTTGTAATTAACAAAACTTATTTTTGGATTTCATGTCAAAAACAAAGATATATCTCGTACATGTGTATTGGATTCTATCCATAAACAATATGCTTCAAATGTGTTTAAATGTCATGTTTTTGTATTTATACAAGTTTTGAAGAAAATGGATTTTCAGTTCAAAATTCAGGTTTTGGAAAATACGATTTTTGTTTAAGGCCAAGTATTTTATATCACAAAAATAGTTCAAATAGTTTGTAATATGTGTTGATTTTTAGTCACACATATTTGTTATTCAAATATTTTATAAGAACTTATTTTTGTAAATTTTATGAGAATTTATGGGATTTAATTGGAGTTAAATTGACCGAGTTTTCAATCCCTAAATTTCAGCCAGCTCAGCTGGCGATCGACCAGACGGTTGACCGGACCAGTGGTCGGTTGACTGATGTGCACGCAGTCATGCACAAGGCCAGCCAAGTTGGCCGGTCGACCGACTGAAAGTACCCAACTCTCGGGTACTGCTGGTCGGGCGGGCGGTCGACCGACGGCTGTGCCCGGTCGACCGAGCGGTCGACCGGAGGCACAGCGGTCAGAAAAATGACCGTTGGGCCGGTCGACCGGCCGGTCATTCTGGGCGTTTCCTGGCTAAAATGGCTCTTTTGTTTGAGAGTTATAAATAAGCTATCTCTTGGGTTGTTTTCAATAAGTTTTTAGAGAGCTAGTTTCCCATCTTTACAAGTGTTTTGCAGCAAGATTTTAAAGATTTATTTTTATTTGTTTTCAAGGGTTGAAAAAATCAAGGAAGAAAAGAAGTCTTTGGTAAATTATTTGATCTTCATTTCTATTTCATTCTAGTATTTTTCCCAAGTATTTTCTTTGTGATTTGTTTTTCAAACACCTTGTTTTCTCACACTTGAGCTATCATCTCTATCTTATCTATAGAATCTTATTTTTGTGAGAAATATTATTTGTGGTTTATTGTGATCACCAAGAGTTGTTTGTGGTCTATTGTGATCACCCAGAGTTGTCATCTTTTCTTTGCTTTGGCTTTGTGCCTATCCCTTTAGTATAGAGGTGATTGAGTTTTGGATTTGTGGTTATCCCTCTTGTATAGAGGTAATTGAGATTGTGGTTTGGCTTTATGCCTTGTCCCTCTTGAGTAAAGGTGATTGTTGTTTTGACTTTGTGCCTTACCTCTTGTGTAGAGGTGGTTGTGTTGGAGATAGGAGTTGTGTACTCCTAACTTTGTAATTGTAAATTCCTCGGTGGAGGTTCCTTGTGTGGGAGGTCATGTGTAGACATAGTGAAAATCCTTCTGTGTGAAGGTGGGGACGTAGAGCAATGGCTCGACCCTCGAAATATATATCAGTGTTTGCGTTTGATCCACTATCTCGAAACTCTATATCTCTCATATCTTGCATTACTTTATATTGTTCATATCACTTATATGCTTGGTATTATTTGTGTGCCCATACTTGTATTAAACCAAGTGAGCTTCATATAGCTCCTCAACTCTTATTTAGAAGAATCAAGAGGAGATAGTTCAGAGATCGTCACCAGAGATTCGGCTACACTCTTTGGTTATACATAGTGTGTTGCAATTAGTTTTTAATTCCGCATCATTTCTCATTAGATTAGCTAATACACTTATTCACCCTCCTTCTAGGTGTATTTTCAACTCAAAAAAAAATTTACTATCAGAGGCGTGAGCTTTAAGCATGACAGTTCTGATTTGTAATTCATTTCAATGAGAAAATGAATACAGCCTTTTATGGCCCTAGCATTTCATGGACGAGAATTGACAGGGGACTTTGGTGTGAAAAGCGGGATCAGGTCCCTTAAGATTTTTTGCAAATTCTCAGCTATCAACGGGTTTGGCATGCCTTTACCAAGTATCATTTGAGTTGGGCTAGCCATGCTATTCCCCTCAGCATGATGAGTTGTTGAGAATTTTATATTGGCTCAGAAGTCAATATTTTCCTCTAGCCTTATTCACCGAAGGCTTCAGATCGTGTCACATAAAGTGAACATTTCTGTATTCCACTAGTGACCTCTAAAATCTCACTGGGGATTAAAGAGTTAAATCTAAACTTCATAGAGAATTTGTTGGGTAGATCGACATTCCTCGTGGAGTGTCACTTTTTGTTCATCAAGACTCTGATTCTCAGCAGATCTTCGTGCCTAGATATGGAGTACAAACTTCACAAGGAATAAATCGAGTAAGTCGAGATTCCTTATGAAATTTCACTTTTGTTCATCATAATCATGACTCTATTCACAGCTGATCATTAAATCTGAATATGAATGTGAAAATACTAGAAAGGTCCTGCAAGAATACATCACCAACCTTCTTAGATGAATTCGGCTCATTCAAGATCGTCGTGAAGCTGAACTGATTTGCCAAAAGAAGAATGCAGAGATGGCTGAAATCGATTTCACTTGGGGAAAGGGAATGAAACAATCAGATCAGTCTGACTTGATAATCAGAGGTGTAATGTTAACATGATCATGTATAATATTTCTTTGATCAGAGGTATAATGTTAACGTGATTATGAATATCACTTGTCGTTAACATGATCATGAATATCACTTGTCGTTTATTGGCATCAGGAGCGTGTCACTATTTGGATTCGTTAGGCGATAAACTCCATTCGAGTAGACTGCCTCTACTACTAAAGATTATCCACATTTGGTTGGTGGAATGACATATTCCAACCTCCTGAGCGTTTCCCAACGTCGTTGGCTGTTGTCTCTCATCGAGGGTCGGTTGTACTATCACAAGTATTATTTGCCAGACCTAATGCTTGTCGGCTATCAAATAGCAATTCTCTCATCTTTAGAGCTGCTGAGAGGAGTTGCTGGTGCGGTGTCATCTGCTGCGAGAGACATTGCAAGACTTGCCTTTAGCATTGGATTGGTTTGAGTCCCATTGCTTTAACCGTTGATGGGATGGTACCCACGGCTTTTGGAAGTAGAGTTGACTGCCTCCATACTCCCTTTCAGGATAGGAGTTAGCAGTGGCCTTTTAATGTTTCGACTTCAGAGTCAAAACACCCGCTTCAATCAGCGCTTAGATTTTGTCCTTAAGGACATTGCACTTACAAGTAGGATGATAAACCATCCTATGGAAAAGATAATAGTTGAGATAATTTGCTCATCCCACTTCATCTGGGCATCTAGCCTCTGGCAACTTGAGCTTGTTGTCTTTGTTGAGCAAGTGGAAAGTGTTACCACATGCTCATCTTTGAAGGAGTATTATCACAGATACTCCGAAGTCCTGTTGGAATTACCTTTCTTTGATCGAGTTCCTCCATATACTTTCAATGTTGATGTACCAGAAGATTCAGCCATGTCATAACTTTTGTTGTTGATTCCCCACCGACTTTTGGGGGTCTCAAAGTTTTTAGCTGATTTTTTAGCTATCTCGGCTTGTTCAATAAGCTCCTTCCAAGTGTGAGTTTTGACGGCTCCCATGTGAACTTTCACTTTATTGAGAAAGTTATGCTTACATGTCTGAAGCAACATAGGCAAAGGCATACCTGCAGGGCACATAAGAGAAATGTTGCAGAACCTCTCTATGTAATCTCGTACAGATTCTCCTCCTTTCTGGACTGTCGAAAGGAGTGTGTCCGTGGTCACCTCGGTATCATCCTCGTAGAATTAAGAGAGGAATCGGGTTTTCAAGTCGGGCCAAAAATTGATAGAGTTCGCGGGGAGACTCCTGAACCAATCTAAGGCTACCCCCTTGAGGGTGCCAATGAACAGTCTAACCATGATAGCATCATTACCTACTACATTACCAGTTTGTGATCGAAAGTAGTAAATGTGATGATTTGGCGAGCTCTTGCCATCATACGAGTGCAGCGTTGTTGGCTTGAACTTTGGCAGATATGCGACTGAATCCCATTCTAAGGGGTAAGGACAGACTGCCCCTACTTTATTCAATTCATCCCTCTGGGCCAGGGATGCGATCTGAGCTTGGATGCCTTTGATTACATTGGCATCGATTGAAGATCCCTCCTTTGAATGATCAGTCTTGGGGGTTCATTGTTGTTGTTCTCCTCATTTTTGTGATTATTACTTGTTGTATTATCATTGTTCCAGTTTATCAGGAGTTGAACCAATATTTGCTGGATGTTGTCTAAGGCTTCTTGCTAGGCCTTGAAAGTCTGCTCATGTGCCTCCATGCGATGACGGAGATCATCATCATTATTATTATCAGCCATGTTGGCTGATACGAACCCTGCCTGCACAGAGTTGATGGTGGATAGCGCTGGCTTCTTCTTTATGATCAGACCATTGGAATTGGTGTCTCAATAGTTCTGACAATATAGCTTCTTAGGAAGAAGGTTGTCCATAATTATAGGGTATTGTTACCCTAGAATGAGTAACTTGGACGATACCCTTTTGTTCGACCAGAACTTGACCAAAGCCAGGGCTATAGTCGGGCCCTGGAGAAGTGAATGAGAGATTGCGAACCCCCTGATTCCTTCTTTGAGATAGTAGCAGATCCTTTCCTCTACTTATCATGTTGACAGAGGCAGGGGCAAGGTGAGACACCTTCACTGTCTTCTTCTTTTGAGACTTGGGCTTCTCAGAAGTTTGGACTGACAACCAGTTAAACACCAATTCGTGGCTTGGAGGAGAGTTTGTGGGGATTGGTCCCAAATAACAGTGGACAGAATGTACCATCACAGGTTGACACCCCGCTTGTCCGCACTGAGATGGCGAGATGTGAACTAGCTCTTTGAAGCGGAGTTTCCACTTGTTGCTCAGAAAATCCCGCAAGTCTGTGTTACCTAGATCAATTCGTTCCAACATGGAAATTCAGGAAATCTGGACGTTAGCCTGATTGGGTTGAGAAACCCTAGGCTTAGCCTTGAAGACTTTCTTTTTGGCTATAGGCGAAGCTAGGATGTTCGCCTGAAAGAGTAGCTTCGTAAGGCGAAGCTTCTTTGAAACGAAACTACTCTTTCAGGCGAGCTTAGCTCTGCTATGTAGAGTTTCTCTCTTGAGCGAAGTTGAACTAGCCTCGTTGTTAGCACTTAGTGGTGCTTCATTTTTAACGTCGCAGTTAAGATTCTTAGCACTAAATGCTTTAGTTCTAGCCTCGTAGCTAAAAACTTTAGCACTAGGTGCTGGCTGTGAGAGCGACACTGAATCAGCAACGCTATTAGCAAATAAAGGTGTTTTAGTCTTAACCTCACGTGATAGGCAAGGCTGAACTCTGAAAAGAGTTGAATTAGCTTCACATTATGAAGCTGTCTGAGCACTTAGTGCTTTGATTTTGCCGCTAGCGGCGAGCCTAGCACTGCCCAATAGTGCTGATGATGTAAGCAGGGCAGCAGTGGCCTCGCTGTTGGCACAAAGTGCTTTAGTCTTAGTCTCGCGGGATAGGTGAGGCTTAGCTCTGTGAAGAGCTGAAATAGTCTTGCAGTCAGAGTCTATTTTAGTTTCATAGGAAGTTGAATCAAGAGATCTATCTCTAGCCTCACATGAGACTATAAATTTTGCAATCCACATAACCTTAGCAGAAGCTGTTTCAGGTTCACGAGGAACCTTTATAACTTGCGCACAGTGTTAACATACTGGCGCGAGGCTATATTAGTCTCTGCTGAGATTATGCTAGACTCACATAGAGTCTGTTTAACTTCGCCTGAGACTGTAATAGGCTTGCAGAGTGTCTCATTTGTCTCAACAGAGACTTGCTTTCAAGAGGTAGCCAAAGGGGCTCTGGCTACGCTGACCTCCCTGTGCTTGCGCACATGTAGGGCTTGTGCTACCCCCAAAGAGAAGTTGTTCAAATCTCTCTTGGTCAAAATGAGTGACCAATGTCTCGGTAATAGACCCGAGGGGTTGATCGTCGCATGCGACACTTGATTCTCAGCAGTGGAGAATGCATTCTGCAGCGGGGTCGCCATCTTGTTTTTCATTGAAAATGATTGGGGAAAACTTATAAAAAAGAATTGAGGAGCAAAATTACAAGTAATTCTTTAAAGAAAGAAAAATAAAATTATAAGTAGATCTCCTCTGAGATTTCTGAGGAAGTGTGTTAGTGGGAGTCTGATCAGCGTGCAACCACTTTGTCCCATTGACGATGCGAGCGATCAATCTTTAAATACTTTGCCTGGGAATTTCTTCTCGCCTGATTTCGAAGATTCCTTGAAAGGGAGGAAGGGCTTAGAGTATTAACACTCTAAATTTATCTTTGTAGGATTAGAGAAGTGATTCTCTGAATTCTTGAAAGCGAGAGAGTAGATCTCTTGTTGGCTTAAGCTTTAAAACTACCAAAGAAGCTTATGCTCTTCAAAAAGCCTCTTAGACTTGAATTTCTTCAATACCCCGAGACTAGCCAACTGGTGGGCTATTTATAGGCTCAATAGGGAATTATGATTCCTTTGATT
Organism: Agave tequilana; assembly: GCA_038442645.1. Lineage (NCBI taxonomy): Eukaryota > Viridiplantae > Streptophyta > Magnoliopsida > Asparagales > Asparagaceae > Agave > Agave tequilana. The sequence goes on along the minus strand of JAVJIF010019379.1, from coordinate 29,802 downwards.
GTCTCCTCTTAATGAGGAATCATGGTGTAACTACCCATTAATTCCCCCCACTAACTTAGTGGGGCAATTACTTTCCTCATGCGAAGTTAGCCAGTTGAGACGAAGATAGCCTCTTCAGGCGATGCTAGGTAGTTGAGGCGAAGCTATCCTCTTCAGGCGATGCTAGTTGATCGGGGAAAAATCGCGCATGAAAAGTGTATGTTTTGAAATCAAGATTTAAAGTGTGTGTGCTTTTGCTTCCTCGATACTTCTGTTATAGCATAGAGGCTAAACGGGTCGAATCCACGGGGATGGGAAGTGATAGAAGCTTACACGGTATATTCATGTGTGTGTTAAAATTTCTTCAATATTTTAAAGAATAAAAAGACAAGAGAACAAAGAATGAAAAGAGAGGAATACAGTGAAACACGAAGAAGTAGAAAACATAGAAAAGAATGTATTTGTGATTTTTGAGATATATCTAAAACAAAGTAAAAAGAGAAAGAAAACCCATGACTACTAACTACTAATGGCTCCACTAACCATGCTAACCTCTTAGTGATAGTTTCCTGACATGTATCATTGGCCATCACTAGTCCTTAGTTCAAGAGTGTTTCAAAGCATGGCCCATGCGATCACTTTTATATCCAAACTCAACACAACAAGTATAAGCTACACTTAAACCATCAAAACTTAACAAGAGTAAGCATGGAGTAAGTAATGTTAATTTGTTAGAGAGTTAGGATGTTAGAGTGTTAGAATCCATCATCATGAGCCATCAATGGCTCTTGCAAGAGAAAGACCAAGTAGAGGCTATTAGATTCATGTGGATTATCAAGTAAGAAGTTAGCAAGTTAGTGGTTAGTAGTTAGTTGCCATGAGAGAAAATTAGTTAAACATGTAAAAGGAGTTAGAGAAGAAAACAAAGAGAGGCAAAGAGAGAACTTTTCATAGCTTGTCAAATTCTATTACAAGCACTCTTAGTTTCCAACCATATATCACTCTCTCTCCTATTACAAGATCTACAAGAAATGAAAAATACAAAGGAGGAGGAAGAAGAAGAAGAACTAAACTAAACTATCCTAAACTACAACAAGGGAAAAACCCTAAAAACTAACCCAAAAATACTTCAAAAACTCCTCCTCCTCATGCTTTGAAAATCTCAGGATATTTATAGGCAAAATTGGGCACCAGGGTACAGATACGAAGTCGTGCGTTAAATCTTGGCGCGCGGTTCCATACTAGAGCCGCGGAAACGCGGCTTGGGCCGCATTTCCGTGGTTGTACCAGGGCGGCGCGCGCTGCCCGCTTGTCCCCCTATCAGCTGTATATTCCAGTTTCTGATTTTGGGCCCCTAGTTTTGAAGAAACAGCCCTACAAAGTCAATGGCTATATTTGTAGGTTTTTAATCACCAATTAAATGGTGATTTTGGGTGCTCTTCATTTCATGCCATGAACCTAGAAACATACAAGAGAGGTATTATTAGCAGAATTTAATATTAATAAATGTGAAGATGAAGTATGAAATATACAATTTTAGAGATTAATCACACCCCCGCACTTATCTTTTGCTCGTCCCGAGCAAAACAAAAAACTAAAAGAATTATTACACCACTTTCGCAGGTGACGCGATTGCACTGAGCATGTGCAACAAGCCGTTAAACCTCGAGGTTTTCCCTAGAGGAGGAGTTTTGTCTCTTAAGGGTTTTCAACGGATTACACCCACAAAATTCATAAGAAAAGAAATCAAATGTCAGTATTTTTGAAAACACATTTTGAAATAGAGAAAAGTGATGAAGTATTTTTGCGAAAATATAAGTGATCCAAGGTCAGAGGTTAACCAGAAATTATTTTTCCTTAAACTAAGTCAAAATGCAAAAATCTTATTATAAATTAAATGTAAGAATTTAAAATTGAATTGATTCTTTGATTTTTCATAAAACTCTTTAAAAAAATATGCACTTTGTGAACAGTGAAGATTTTTGTGATATCGATTCTAACTTTCATGCCATTTATTTAATATTTTTTTCTTTTTTTTCTTCCCTTAGTTTTTCTAGGCTTTCTAGCTTACCCGGGCAGTGAGACTTTAGCCGGTGACTCCAAACAAGATAGTTTTAAGGCAACATCCCTCGGACTTAAGGACTCGAGTAAACAAGGCCACAAAACTAAAGGAGATTATTTTGTTTTTATCTACCGTTTTAGGCATGAATAACCATGCTTCCTGAGGCATAATTACCCAACTTAAATAAGTGATTTATTATCATTTTTATTATATATATAATTTTAATGGCATTTTCAGTCTTTGTTTCAATCCCAAAATATTGTGTAAGTGTGAAGTGCATAAATCTAAGGCAAAAAATTTAAGATCAAACTATCTTTCTAACCTTACTTCCTTCTCCTAAAATTTAAACAAGATCTATTATTCTGATTCAGTTTAAAATTTCATAATTTTAGGTCTTCCTAATTCCTAAGATAATCTTAATTTTCTTAAAAATAAATCAAAACTATTTATCTTGTTACAAAAAGTTTTGTAAAAAGAAAAGAAAAAGCTTTAAGAAAAGAAAAAGGTTTTTATACAACAAAAAATTTTAAAAAAGTTCCTAAAAATAAGTGTAAAAGAAAGAAAATTTAAAACAACCTACGTTAGTAAATCCCACCCACACTTATCTCATGCACTGTTCTTAATGCATCGTGAATGTGTATATACATAAAACAATTGGAGAGGGAAGGAAAATTACCTCATGGTGGTGGCTCCGGTGATGGTCTGACTGGGCCAAGCGTTGCTACCTAATCAAGATATCGTGGATCTTGTAGAAACCCACCGGTGACCGCTCTAATATGACCTAGTAAAAGAATGATTGAGTGAATGGTCTTATTTAAAAATTTATCCCCATCTAATTTTCAATTTTCAAAAATAATTACTGAGTCATTTTCTTTAACATCCTAATTCAACAATGAAGTGTGATTTTAGAAGATGATTGATTTAGACTCAAATGGAACACAAATAAAAAATTATACCGACTCGGGAATTTGACTCAGATCAAGTCGAGATTCAAAAGGAGGAGTCAAAATTGGTTCAAAAATTAGGTCCAAACCAAAGAATTGATGTTCACACACTTCCCCATCAATAAAGTGTGATCATAAGATATTGGTGATTCAATTTCACAGTGTACTGGTACAGGATCCATGTTGACTCCGGAATAGAGAAAAAATCTGATAAAGATATTGGAGTCATTATTGAATCAAAAAGTGAAATGAAATCACCAACTTGAGGCTCAGGATCACTTTCATATTCAATTTCAATTTTAGAAAAGGGATAACTTGTCAAAATGTCAATGTGATTTTTAAACCTTAGAGTTTGGTCAAGTTTCAATGGGTTTGCTTAAATTGAATCTTGGTTTCCAAAATAGCATGATTCTTGGGTCCAAATGGTAGAGTTAGGGATATAAGGATTGGTCAAAGGTTGACTAGAAAGACTTTCCTCGCTCTCATTGATCAAATCGCTCATTATTGAGTCTAACCTATTAATAGGCCAGGTAACAGAATTTTGAGTCTGAATCATGCATACTTTTTGCAACTAGTTCTTCTTGAAAAGGTGAGTATGGAAGTTGATTTTGGAAATTGTGGTGAAATTGTGAGTCCGTCAGATTTTGTGATTGCTGCTCGGACTCACGCAAGGGTTTCATAATCAAGTCCAGTATTGAAGGTTGTTCATTTTGAATCGATGAGACTGAAAAGTTGAGTAGGACTCTTGAAAATTTGGTTGAGATGATGAGTCCAACATATTTTGAAATCGTTACACTGTTTCACAAAAGACTTCTAAACGCTTTTCTAACTCAGATTCTTTTTCAATTGGATGTTCTAAAAAAGGAGTATATGGAGTTTGATTTGGGAAGGATTGTGAATTGAGCAAATTTTGAATTTGTTGTTAGGACTCAAGCATGGCTTTCATACTCCTTTTCAAATTGGATTTTTCTTCGGTTGGTGGAACATGAAAATGAGTATATGAATCAAAATTGGGGAATGAATATTGTGAAAATTGTAGACAAGGTGGTTGAAAATGTGACTCGAGGGAGGTGAATCCCCATTGACTCTGTAAAGAGTTGAAATTATTTTGAAAATTATCATCATAAGATTGGGGATATGGGTCATATTGAGTCTAATAATCCCAATCCGACCTATATGGTTGGTTCATGTTGTTCATAGCCGGGTCAGAGTTATCCGAGTCAAATAAGGTCGGGGTAAATATGGATTCAATTAGGATTGAAAAAATTATTGTTGTTAAAATCCATTTAACAATTTATAAAAATAAACAAACAAACAAAAAGAAAAGAAAACAAGCCTATGCTAGGGTTACTTAGACCTAGACGACTCCTAACTAGTTAGACTGTCCACGGAGGGTACATGTTGGAATCTGACCACGAGTTAATCGGCCAGGTAGGGGCAAGATCAGTGGGAGGTTTCTGTGCCGGAGCAATCAGCCTAATTATGCTAAACCACTGTTCTTCGAGGTTTTGCCTCTCAATCCCCAACCTTGGACACCGCTTTGACAAGAGTCAACTTCTAACAATGTCCCCCTTAGGTCAATATTCTAAATGAGTCTGAGATGTCCCCAGGGGCCAACATCTATCAATTTTTATTAAGGCTTGAGTTATGTGAGTGGGGAGGTGATTTTTGGGTTAAGAGAGGGTAATGACTTCCCCTACCTTATGTTGTATTGGGTTTTTCCCTTAAGTTCAATTCGTACAAATGTGCAACATAGATAAGAATGAACACACAAAGAGAGTAAATCACCCACGTGTTTGTCCTAACTATATGCTATGCAATATGTACACCTTCGTCAAGATCACAACAACGAAAGAATAAAATATAATATATTAGAATGAAAATTGACACATGCCTAGATGCAAATGTCTAAACCGTTTCAAAACATCCAATTACTGTATTTTAGTTCTTAAAATTATTACAGTGTATAGGTAATATAAACAAGTAGTAGCAGAATATAACAATATATAAGAATTTACCCAACCACACAAAAGCAAGTATGGACTTCTGTAATGCTAAAAATTTGACCTGCACATCAAAAACAAAGAAGAAAAGTTAACAAAATGTGAATCAAACCGTTCCTATCCCCGGCAACGGCGCCATAATTTTATCGGGGGAAAACCGCGCACGAAAAGTGTCTGTTTTGAAATCAAGAGTTAAAGTGTGCGTGCTTTGGCTTCCTTGACACTTCTGTTATATCATAGAGGCTAAACGAGTCAATCCACAGGGACGAAAAGCGATAGAAGTTTTACTGGAATGTTCACGTGTGTGTTAAAGTTTCTTCTATATTTTAAAGAATCAAAAGAAAAGAAAATAAAGAATGAAAAGAGAGGAGTACAGTGAAACACAAAGAAGTGAAAAACATAGAAAAGAATGTATTTATGATTTTTGAGAAATATCTAAAATAAAGTAAAAAGAGAAAGAAAACCCATGGCTGCTAACTACTAATGGCTCCACTAACCATGCTAACCTTTTAGTGATAGTTGTCTCACATATATCCTTGGCCATCACTAGTCCTTGGTTCAAGAGCATTTCAAAGTATGACCCATGCGATAACTTTCACATCCAAACTCAACACACCAAGTGCAAGCTACACTTAAACCATCAAAACTAAACAAGAGCAGGCATGGAGTAAAGTAATGTTAGCTTGTTAGAGAGTTAGGATGTTATAGTGTTAGAATCCATCATCATGAGCTATCAATGGCTCTTGCAAGAACAATGCCAAGTAGAGGCTATTAGATTCATGTGGATTATCAAGTAAGAAGTTAGCAAGTTAGTGGTTAGTAGTTAGTTGCCATGAGAGAAAATTAGTTAAACATGTAAAAAGAGTTAGAGAAGAAAACAAAAAGAGGTAAAGAGAGTACCTTTCATAACTTGTCACCTTCTATTACAAGCACTCTTACTTTCCAACCATGTATCACTCTTTCTCTTATTACAAGATCTACAAGAAATGAAAAATACAAAGGAGGAAGAAGAAGAAGAACTAAACTAAACTATCCTAAACTGTAATAAAGGAAAAACCCTAAAAACTAACCTAAAAACACTTCAAAAACTCCTCCTCCCCATGCTCTGAAAATTTCAGGGTATTTATAGGCAAAACTGGGCACCAGGGTACAGGTACGGAGTCGCGCGTCAAACCATGGCACGCGACTCCACACCAGAGCCGTGGAACGCAGCCCAGGCCGCGTTTCCATAGTTGTACCAGGGCGATGCGCGCAGCGCCGCCTGCTTCGCGCTGCCCGCTTGTCTCTCTGTCGGCTGCATATCCCGGTTTCTGGTTTTAGGCCCCTGGTTTTGACGAAATAGCCCTCTAAAGTCAATGGATATATTTGTAGGCTTTTAATCGCCAATTAAATGGTGATTTTGGGTCTTCTTCTTCATTTCATGCCATAAACCTAGAAACACACAAGAAAGGTATTATTAGCAGAATTTAATATTAAATAAATGTGAAGATGTTGTACGAAATATACAATTTTAGAGACTAATCACTAGCCAGTGGAGGCGAAGCTAGCCTCCTCATGTGATGCTAGCCAGTTGGAGGCGAGGCTAGCATCCTCATGCAAGGCTAACCAGTGGTGGTGAGGCTTAGCATTTTAGCTCTTTCAATAGAGTTGTGCCAAGCTTCAGGCGAAGGTAGAAGCAAATTCTCTACAGAGATATGCTAAGCTTCAGGTGAAGATAGGAGTTGGCCTTCTGCATGGCTGTGTAGAGCTTCAGACGAAGTTATAATTAGCCTCTGGCGAAGCTAGAATTAGCTTCAAGTGAAGCTGTAAGTTAGCTATTTGTAGAGTTATGAAGAGCTTCAGGCGAAACTATCAAGAAAGCTTCAGGCAAAGTTATAATTATGTTTAGGCGAAGCTATAAGTTAGCTCTCTGTAGAGGTATGAAGAGCTTCATGCGAAGCTATCAAAAAAGCTTCAGGCGAAACTATAATTAGCTTCAGGCAAACCTATAAATTAGCTCTCTATGGAGCTATGAAAAGCTTCAAAGCGAACCTAGACAAATTTAGCCTCTCAGGAGAGGCTATCCCCTTGGGCTCATGCAATGCTAAATGTTGAGCTAACTTAGCATCTTAGGCCTACTTAGGTCTCTTCGAAGGCAATCTTGGCTTATTGTCTGCTTCACTGGATCAGTAAAGTTCAGATCGCTGAATTGTCCCTCGGGGATGGGCAGAAACTGGTCGTCAGCTTACTGCTACTTGTCTTTCATAAATATCGACAAGTTAGACATTGTTTAGACTGGTTGAAGAGCTGTTGGAGATTTTATCTTTTTTTGAGTGTCAACAGTTTTTGAGATGTTTTGTTTAGATCTTATGTAAGGATAGAATAGCTTTAAGTTGCTCAAGTATATACACACATTTCTATAGTTTGGATTTCGGTTTAACCATTTCACTTTCAAGATTATATCTATTTAGTTTTAAGTTTTGTGTTTCGGTCTAATATGTATACATTTTAAGTTTCAGATCTTCAAGTACACATCTTTCCCTTTCATGAATAGATTTCATCAAAATAAGTTTACATAGTTTATATATATATTGGGTTTCATTCATATGCATTTATGCTTCATATGTTTAGAAAACTTATTTGGATGTATCTAGTTCATATGTTTAAGTTTTGTTTTTATCAAAACTTATCTTGGTATTTATTTTCAAAAACATGTATATTTCATCTATTATGTGATTGGATTATATTCATGCACATCATGTTTCAAATGTGTTTCAATAACTTATTTTTGTATTTATACAAGTTTATAGAAAAATCGAATTTTCAATTCAAAGTTTGGTTTTTAAAAAATACGATTTTTATTTTAAGCTTTAATTTCTATCCCTAAAAAATAGTTCACATGTTTGTAATATTTGATTTTTGATCATACTTATTTGTACTTCAATTTATTTGGATGAACTTATTTTTGTGAAATTTATATGATTTTATTGGAATTTATATGGATTTCAAAGTTTAAGTTTTTAACTCTGAAAATTGGGTGTTTGGGCTGCTTACGGCCGACCGACCAGTAGATCGAAGCATGGCTCGGTCGAGCGGGTGGTCGACTGATGTGCACAGATATGTGCACATGCCCAGAACCTTAGCTCGATCGACTGACCGGTTGATCATAGCAAGGACCGGTCGACTGATTGGCCAACCCAACTTTCTGTTGGGGGTTGGTTGAATGAGCGGTATACTGACGGAGAGTTAAAACTCTCTATGTCTTGGGGTGGTCGACCGACAATCCTAACGGTCAAAAATCTAACCGTTGGCCGGTCGACTGGGTCGTCGACCAACAAGCCAGTTTGGCCTAGCTCTGAGCTCCAACGGCTAGTTTTTTAAGAGGCTATAAAAAGGGGTTTTGGGGACTAGTTTTCACTATGATTTTATAAGAGAAATTTTATCAGTTTTCTAGTGCTTTTTTGCCCATCTTCTAAAGAGTTTTATATATATCTTTATTTATTTTAAAGTTTTGAAAAATTAAAAGAAAACAAATTTTGGAATTCTAGTTTCTTGTTCTAAATTTCTATATCATTTCTAGAGTTTTCCCAAGTGTTTTTTTTTTTTTGTATTTTTTTTCAAAAACTTTGTTTTACTCTCATACTTGTGCTATCAATTCAAAAAGCTATCCTCTAGGATCTTGTATTGTGAGAGGTATGTTATTTGCGGTCTTTTGAGATCACCAAGTCTTGTTTATGATTATTGGATCACCAAGTTGTAATTTTCTCTTTGCTTTATACTTGGCTTAGTGCCTTCCCTCTTGTGTAGAGGTGTGTGAATGTTGGAGTTACGTACTCCTTGGTTGTAAGTTGTAATTCCGGTGAAGGTCCCTTTGTCGAAGGTCCTTAGTGGACATAGTTGAAATCCTTCTGTGTGAAGACGGGCATAGAGCAGTGGCTCAAACCTTAAAACATATCTTAGTATTTGCGTTTAAATCTTTCTCTCTCAACTCTCAACTCTCTTTTTATTTACATTGTTATTCTTGTTCATATTTATATATGCTTGATATAGTTTGTGTGCTCACACTAATATTCAAGTAAGAGAGCTACTGAAGCGCCTCAACTTATAATTTAGAGGAATCGTGAGGAGAAGTTCCAGAGCCCTTCACCGGGAATTCAGACTCACTCTTAGTTATACATTGTGTGTTAGTGTAAAAGTTTTTAATTATGTATTATTTATCATATAGATTAGCACTGCATTTATTCCAACCCCCTCAAGGTGTATTTTGAAAGTACACCTAGAGGGGGGGTGAATAGGTGTACCGCTAATCTAATGAACTAAATGCGAAAATTAAAACTAAATTGCAACTACACTTAATGCAACCAACGAGTGTAGCCGAATTTTCGGTGAAGGGCTCTGGACTAACTCCTTTTGATTCCTTTGAATAAGAGTTGAGGCGCTACATGAAACTCTCGTGGTTAAGCACAAGTGAGGCACACACAAACAAGCCAAGTATATAAGTATGATATGACAATATGAAATGATGCAAGGCACAATATAAAGAGAGAGAGTTAGAGAGACAATGGATCAAACGCAAACACAAGTAATTTGTTTTGAGGTTCGAGCCACTGTTCTACATCCCCGCCTTCACACAGAAGGATTTCCACTATCTCGTCCACACAGGACTTCTTACACAGGGAACCTCCGCTGAGGATTTGGGTAACTACAACCGGGAGTACACAACTCCTCTTTCAATTACAAACACCACCTCTCACTAGAGGCAAGGCACAATCCACAACAAACACCTCTACACTTAGAGGGTTAGGCACTTAGCCAATACAAACCAATCACCTTACACTTGAGGGATTCCAACACAAACTCCACCTCTACACTTAGAGGGAGCCAACCAACAATCTAAACCCCTCACTAGAGGGAGCTAACCACCACTCTAAAATCAACCTCTACACAAGAGGGATATCACAAATAGGGAGGGTACAGCACTTGGTGGTTTCCACAACCACAAACTATCTCTTTCTCACAAAAACAAAGATCCTAATAGATAGGATAGTATGTAAGTTCAAGTGTGAGAAATAAAGTGTTTGGAAGTCAAATAACAAATAAAAATACTTGGGAAAACACTTTGAATTTGATAGAAATGAAGAACAATACAAATATTCCAAATCTCTATTTTTCTTTGATTTTTCCAACCCTTGAAAACAAATGAAGATAGATCTTTTTGGCTTAAAAACTCTTTTGAAAACTTATGTTAAACACTTGTAAATGGGAGAAATTTTGCTCTTAAAAAACTTAACAAAAACTGGCCTCAAATGGGGTATAAATAGCCCCTTGAAAAAACTAGTCGTTGGCAGTTGTCTAGGCCAGAAATGGCCTTCCGGTCGACCGGCCGGTCGACTGGCCAACGGTCAAATTTTTGACCGTTGAGCCTGCCGGTCGACCGCCCGGTCGACCGTGCCAATCCAGAGAGCAGAATGCTCTCTGGCCGGTCACCGCCCGGTCGACCGTGCCTTGCTCACGGTCGACCGTCCGGTCGACCGCCCCAACCCGAGAGTGGGGCACTTGCAGTCGGTCGACCGCTCGGTCGACTGGCTCAAGTAGCTGGTCAGCGTGCACATCTTTGTGTACGTCAGTCGACCGGTCCGGTCGACCGACTCTGGGTCCGGTAGACCGGCCCGGTCGACCGCTACAGCCTGGCAGGCAGCAGTAAGGGACTTAAAACTTAAGTTTTTAATATCCTAAAAAATCTCATAAATTTTCTAAAATCCACAAAATAGTTTTAGTATAATACATTGATATACAAACATGTGTGAAAAATTTCAACACATATTTCAAACTTTTTGAACCATTTTTGTGTTATGGAAATTTTGCCGAAATTCAAAACTCATATTTTTCCAAAACTTGGATTTTCCAAATGGAAATCCGATTTTTCCAAAACTCATCAAAATACAAAAATATGATATGAAACAACATTGAAGCATGTCGCATATGGATATAATCTAATATACATGAAATATATATATCATAGTTTTTGACATGAATTCCAAAAACTGGTTTTGTTACAATACAAAACCTAAATACATGAATAGGCATATCAAAATAAGTTTGTCTAAGATATAAAGCATACATGTATATAGAACAAATCTAATATACATTAAACCATGTAAACTTGTTTTGATACTATCTATTCATGAAAACTAAGATCGGTTAAACCAAAACTGAAAATCAATAAACATGAAAACTAGAAACAAGTGTGTGTATTGTGAACTTGAGCATATCACACTATCTAGTCTTTATAAATGGATCTAAAATAAAAATAAACTATGTACCGAAGTCTTCTTGATGAACTCTATCTTCAATTCGACTCGATCTAAACCGTGATCCACCGAGCTTGACTCCAACGAGTGCTAGGTATGAACTTTGTCGCTCGGGCTCTTGAATCACCATGTGAGAAGCTTCAAAACACCTTTGTTGAAGCTAATCACCTACTAGTATCTTGGTAAAGTATCTGAAACTAAACATCATAAGATTATTAGTAAACATAACTACATGAGTTAATCATCATCAAAATTAGAGTGGAAGGCCTCTGGGCCAACATATTTTTCAATTAGTATCAGAGCTCGCGCTTTTGATATTCGATTTAATCACCTAGGAGTGTGATTCTTGATTTGCTAATCTAGTTATTTACTTTGCACACTTAATTTACACTCATGGACCATCTTGCACCATCCATGTATGATGTTTCTAACTTTGATATATGGAAATTTAAAATGAGTGCTTACCTCAAAGCCCTAGGATTGTTGTTTACCTTACCACTACAAAAAAAATCATATATTGATAATGGCAAGTATTTAGAGGCTAATACACAAGCATTGTATGCACTTAGGCAAACACTCAGCAAAGATCATTTATCTATTGTTTCTCATTGTGATTTCGCTTTTGTAATGTGAAACACATAAACCTCTCTCAAGGAACAAACTTCAAACAATTTGGAGAGAAAACCTATTGGAGATGAGACCGAGCTAGCGTGCTATATGGTCCAAGGGATTGACTTCATTGAGGTAAATTCGGATACTCATGTAGATGATTGTGCTAGCTCTTAAAATGATCATGACAGTATGGATGCACATGCTTTGAATGAAAAGCTTTCTATGTTTTGTGAAAACTTGTCTTTAAAAAATAAAGCTTTGAAAAATAAAAGTTTTAATTTAAAGAAAGAAAATGAAATATTATTTTCAAAGCTTGGTTTGGTATTAAAAGAGAAGGTTGAGGTTTCAAATGAAAGAGATTGTTTGAAAACTCAACTTGATCTTGTTTCAAAAGAAAATGAGATTTTGAAAGTGATGTTGTTTTGAAGAGAAATGATATTTTGTCTTCTAAACTTGATTTTATTTTAAAAGAAAATGACACTTTGAAAAAGAAAATTGTTTTGATTTCAAAAAAAAGATTCTTTAAAAAACACTTTGATTCAAAAAGAAAGTTTCTATTGCAAAAGAAAAGATTTTTGCTTCTACTCCTATTAACAAAAATGAGATTTGTGATTTAAAGAGTAGAATTGATTGTTGTAACTCACCTAGAGGGGGGGTGAGTAGGTGATGGCTAATCTTATGGTCAAATAATGCGGAATAAAAAATTTATTAAACTAAACACCAAGTATAACACAAGAGTGTAGCCGGATTCCCCGTGAAGGGCTCTGAACTAACTCCTCAAGATTCCTCTAGATAAGAGTTGAAGTGCCACGTTGGCTCTCTAGGTTGAATACTAGTGTTAGCAAACACAACCCAAGCATATACAATATGAGCACACAATGTACATCAAGCATATAAAGATAAACACAATATAAACATGCAAGATATAAACAAGTAAGAGATAGAGAGAGCAATCGCAAACACGGAAGATTTGTTTCGAGATTCGAGCACACTTGCTCTACGTCCCCGCCTTCACACTTGAAGGATTTCCACTAAAATCGATCCCATCGGATCACTTGGTGCCGCAACACCTACAAGCTCTTGGACTCTCTAGTCCCTCTCTTGTTCCCGCAAGAACACACCGCAAGCTTACTAGCTCGCCGAGGCCGCACCTCAAACAAAGAGTTCACATGTGAACTCGAAACACCGCGAACACAACCGTCTGCCTCCTCAAAGTACAAAGTTGAACTTTGGTGATCACAACACTTTGATCACCTAAAATCCTCTCACAACAAATATCCTTATAGGTAGATATAGCAATGGATAGCTCAAGTGTTGTGTGAGAAAATAAGGATTGAATCTATGGTGAAAAACACAAGAAAATCTCTTTTTGAAACACTCTTGATAAACTCTCTTTTGATTTGAAAATATTGGATCTAAAACTTGTGGATATAACCACTGAAATGAGTAGGAAAAACTAGCCCAAAAACTTTTTCTAAAACTTATAAAAAACAGCCCATAAACCCCCGATATATATAGGCTAGAAAAACTAATCGTTGGGGCAAAAAATCAGCCCTGACGGCTGACAGTCGACCGGCCTGGTCGACCGCCAGCGGTCAAAAATCTGACCGTTGGGGCGTCGGTCGACCGGCCCGGTCGACCGCTGCCTGGAATAGAGAACAAAGTTCTCTGCCGGTCGACCGGGGCTTTCCAGAGAGCAGAGCTCCTGCGATCGACCGGGTCGGTCGACCGGCCCTCCAGCAGACCTGGCGTGCACGTTCTGTGCACGTCGGTCGATCGTCCCAGTCGACCGACTTCAAGCTCGGTCGACCGGCTGAAGCCAGACAGGGATTTTTGGGAATCAAAAACTTGGTCATTTTGGCTCAAATTAAATCCCATAAAATCATGAAAATCTACAAAATAATTTTAACATTATACTTTGAAAATAAAACATGCTTGAGCAAAATCAAGACATGTTATAATCAATTGAACTATTTTTGTAACTTAGAAATTTGGCTAAAAACGAAAACTGTATTTTTCCAAACTTGGTTTTTCTAAAACTTATTTTTTCAAACTTCTTCAAATACAAAAATAAGATATTTTAAACTCTTTTAAAATATAGAGTGTATGGATATGATCCACTACACAAACATAATGAAATATCTATGTTTTTGACATTAAGCACTAAATATGATTTTGGTTAAAACATATCACTTTGAATTCCAAAAACCAAATCGGTATTTTTTCAAAATAATAAGTCTTTTCTAAAATGAAATTTCTTTTGTCAAAAACATAACTAAATCAAGAGTGTGTGTGTGTATGGTATACTTGAGCAATCCACCAAGTATTCTATCCTTTACATATTAATCTAAAACAAAATCTTATAAAAACAAACCTAGACACAAGTCTTCATGAAGTCTTCACTTGAAGTCTTCTCATCTTCTTGACTTGGTCCAAACTTGATCAACGAGCTAGACTCCTCTAGAGTACTTGATGTGGTCTTGATGCCCAAGCTCTTAAATCAAACTGTGCTAGCTCCAAAACTTGACTTTAAATCCTTTGTTGAAGCTACGCACCTACTAAGATCTTGATCACAAATCTGAGACTAAATAAACACAAGATCATTAGTAGTATAACTACATGAGTTGATCATCATCAAAACTATAGCAATGGGCCTTTGGGCCAACAATCTCCTCCTTTTTGATGATGACAAAACTTATGAAGTTATATATGCATGGATTAAAGTAAAGCTTCAAAGAAGCTCCCCCTTAACTCATGCATCACAATAAATAATAAATATGCAATGAAAGCACATAAACATGTATGCAAATACAAGGAGATAAACATGCCAATCAAGCATAAAACTCATCAAATTCTTTTTCTCCTATTTGCAATACAAAACATATATGCATAAATATAAATCCTTTTTCCAAAACATGCATATATACTAAATACTTCTCAAATACTTCTCCCCCTTTTTGTCAATCATCAACAAAGGGGTTAAAGTAAAAATAAGACAACGTTCTCCCTCTTTGTGTCAAAAACAAAAATCAACAAAGAGGTGAAATCAAATCAACCAATAAAGAGATATATGCGATATACATTCATGAAGAGGAAGACGCTAAGTTAACTTCCCTACATATATACATTACATGAAAGAGGGATGACAAGCCCTAATTCACATAACGCATAATATGCAATGCATAAGAGGAGATGTGAAGCTCCCCCTACACACGTGTACCACATAAAGAAGAGTTGTCAAGCTCCTCAATATAAGATACAGTCAACATGAATATATATATGTGGAAGAGATGTTAAGCTCTCCTTGCATATAGGCAATACAAATTAAAACATTTTTAATTTTCAAAATTTCATATTAAAAACAAAATTTTGAAAATTTTTTTTCAATAAAATAAATTTTGAGATATCTTATAATCAAATTTTAAGATATCATATAAACAACAAAATTTTTAAAGGTACCACTTGTAAATCAATCAAATTTTAAGATACCAATTGTAAATAAACATTACAAATTTTGTAAATAAACATTACAAATTTTGAATTTTAATCAAAATAGAATCATATTGATATCAATTGAAAATTATTTTGATATCAATTGCAATCAATAGATACCAATTGAAGATTATTGCAAATATTTGATATCAATAAAAATATCAATTTTAAAAATAATACATAAACTTATTAAAATATCAATTGAGAAATCAATTGAAAATAAAGATTTGAATTAAACTTAGCATAAACAAATTGTGTGCTTTAAATATGTAAATCGATTTTAATCAAGCACGAACAAATCATATATATGTATGAGAATGAAAATACCAATAGAAATTATGAAGCATACATATATAGAAAACAAAGTATGAGTATATACAAAAAAATATCAATTGAGATCAAGTATATAACTCATCAAAAATACTATCAAATGAAGAATAATAACTAGTTAAAGTAATTTTTGAGAAACTAGTTAAAGATCATTCAAAAACATGAAACCAAATATATATGTCTATCATGAAACATACTAAATACACAAGAAGTGATACTCGAAATCTATAAAGCTCAAAAATAATCATGAAACAAAGTCATGAATAAACAAAATAAAGTGTGAGTGCACAAAAATCATGTAATTAGCATTTTCCATGAAGATAATCAATGAAGCTCAAAAACAAACATGAATATCATTTTTATCAAAATATGAAATTTATTTTCATAAACAAAAATAAACTTCTAGGTATATGTATGATTTATCCAATCCTAACAATATGCATACATATCCGAAACATGAAAAGAGTCCATAATGTAAATTGCATGAAGGCAAATGACTCATGGGGAATACATGTATATTTATTAGATTTGAATACAAAATACATATACATGAAGTAAAATATGAAAATTGGCAAAACAAGTGTAAATGAGAGAGTCATCAAAACTAAGCTAAACATGTGCATATAATGAGTACAAATGAACAATGAAGTGTAAACATATATGAATCAATTTGTTGCTCACTACTTGTACACGTATACATCCAAGTTTTGACAAAAACTACATTTAAACAAGTATTTACCACATGAAGTACAAAACAAATGAACATGCTAAAAATATCATATATGAACAAGCATGTAAATAAACTAGGAGTTTTAGAGATAGTTACCAACACAAGAACTATACTCCAAATCTCCAAAATATGGTGGTCATCCCACCAAACCTCCTTGATAGCGATGCATCAAAAGTATGTCCATCATGTCCATGTGCATCCACCACCAAGGCACCAACCCTCTCACGTTTTGTGAGAGCCCTCACCTACATCAAAAACACAAGGTGGGGATTTTGGTACCCATTTTCTTTTGGGTCCTTGGGGGTTAGTCTTATAAGGAACCCAAACATTTTTGTTAGCAAAATTAATATGATGTATCTTATCAAAACAAAATTTTGCTAGATGGCCTTTGCGGCCACAATATGTACATTTGTACACCTTAGGATGCGTATGTGTATGAGTGTGATCGTGGCGTGCAAAATATATATATGCATGATGTGGATGATGTGCATGAATATGTGAAATTTGTTTCTTTGAAAACATGGACTCCAATCTCTTATGATTAAATGCACAATTGCTCAAAGTTGAGCTTAAACTATCAATTTTATTTTTCAAATTTTTAATCTCATGTTGATTAATAGTGGCATGTAAAGCAGGATGAATTGTGAATCATTTTTCTTATTCTTTTCAAAGAAGTGTTTTCATTTAAAGCAACTTCTTTTTATTTTTCCACCAAACCAACTTTATTTTTCAAAATAGTGTTTCCTTCACAAAGATAATTTAATTTAGAAAGTAAGGAAACATTCTCATTTTTCAAAGATTCATTTTCTTTTGAAATATTTTCAAAAATTTCTTGTAAAGAATCTTTTTCTTTTAACATGCAATCAAATTTGTTTTTCATTTTCTTATTATATTTTCTAAGCATTTCATATTTTTTTAGAAGTTGTTGACAAAAAGATGTAAGCTCATCATAGGACATATCAATATCTTCATCTACCTCGGATTCGGTAGTTACCTCAAGGGGTTATCCCTTTGGACCATGTAGCACAAGTTGGAAGCGTCACTTCCAACATCCGAGTCGCTTCCCGCATAGTATTGTTCTTTTTCGCCAAGGGAGAGAATTGTGTTCCAAACTACAAAAGTCAAATAAATGTTAGTAACCCTAGATAAATATTCATCATTTAGGGTACTCTTCAAAGTATGAATGGCCTTTTCGTTAGCCTCATTAAATTTGCCATTTAAACAATAAGAATCTCTAGTGGTGGCAAAATAAACATGAATGCCTAGGGCTTTGAGGTATAAAGACATCTTAACCTTCCAAGTTTGGATGTTAAGGATGTTAAAGGTGGGAGGTGACATGAAGTCCATGGTGTGTGTACAAATATTGTGATTAGTTAAAAATGAGGATCTTTAACTCTAGGTTGTAAGACCCAAATCATGAGCACTTGGCTCTGATACCAATTGTAACTCACCTAGAGGGGGGTGAATAGGTTGAAAAACACCTAGAGGGGGGGTGAATAGGTGTAAGTGCTAATCTAAGAATACAAATGCAAACTAAGTGCGCTAAATGTGGAAGCTAATGCAAATTATGCACAAACTAATACAATACAACAAGTGTAGCCGAATTCCCCTTGCGAGGCTCTGGACTAACTCCCCTTGATTCCCCTTGAAATGGGTTGAGGTGCTATGTGAAGCTCTTGTTGGATGAGTATAAGTTAGGCACACACACACAAGCAATCCAAGCAATATGAAATACACACAATCAAGCCAAGCATATAATAGATATGACAATAAGAAATGCAAGGCACAACACAAGCAATATATGGTATGAATGAATCAATGCTCAACACAAGCAAGTATGATATGATGAGTATGATGCTTTGCACAATTATAAGAGAGAGAGTTAGAGAGACAATGGATCAAAACGCAAACACCAAGATTTGTTTCGAGGTTCGAGCACCTTGCTCTACATCCCCGCCTACACCACCGTGTAGGATTTCCACTATCTCAACTCCCACCGAGGGAACCTCTACCAAAGAGGATTTCTTACAACTCTAGGAGTACCGAACTCCTCTCTCAAACAACAACCTCCACCGAGGCCCAACAACCAACAACAACAACAACAACTACCTCTACCGAAGAAGTTTACAACCAAACTCAATCACCTCTACCGAAGAGGAATCCAAACCAACAACCCAATACAACAATCTCCACCTCTACCAAAGAGGGAGCAACTCAAGAAATCAAGGGTTTACAACAAGTGGTATATTTCAACCACAAACCTCTTTCCTTTTTCTTTTTCCACAAAACAAAGATCCTAATAGTTTAGGATAGAAGATAGCTCAAGTGTGGAAAACAAGTGTTTTTGGAAACAAGCAACAAAGAAAAATCTTTGGGAAAATACTTGCAATATGATAGAATTGAAGATCTAAGCAAAAATCCCAAAAACCTATTTTTCTTTGATTTTCCAAAAACCCTAAAACAATAAAGATGAGAAGTTTTTGCACTTAAAACTCTTTTGAAAACTCTTTTAAACACTTCAGAAAACTAGTATTTTTTCTCTTAAAAAACTTGGCTAAAATCCCCAAAGAGATGGGGTTTATATAGCCCTTATACAAAACTAGCCGTTAGGCTGAGTTGGCAGTCTGACAGACTGCCGGTCGACCGGCCCGGTCGACCGCCAACGGTCAGAATTATGACCGTTGGACAACAGCGGTCGACCGGCCCGGTCGACCGATAAAACCCGAGAGCAGAGCTCTCAACTCGGTCGACCGTCCCGGTCGACCGTGTCTGTGCCTAACAGACGTGCACGTCTGTGCACGTCGGTCGACCGTAACGGTCGACCGGCACTTGGTGCGGTCGACCGTCGCGGTCGACCGACCAGCCTGTCAGCACAAAACAAGGTCAGAAAATTTTAGAAAAATATTTTATAAAAACCTTTTATCATTTCTGAAAATTCCATAAAACTTGTTTTATCATTTTATGTTGAAATATAAACATGTGATAAAAAATTTCAAGACAATATATCAACATATCAATTCATTTTTGAGTCTTGCAAATTTTATCAAAAATAAAACCTTGTATTTTGTCAACATGATTTTTTCAAAACATGAATAGGGATATCAAAATAAGTTTGTTTAAAAAGTTAAAGCATGTATGTATAAATAGAAAACATCTACTATACATATAACATATGTAAACTTGTTTTGATCGACTATTCATAAAAACCAAATATCAAATCGTAAAACGTGTGTGTTTTGTGTTCACTTGAGCATATCAACTAAACTAAGCTTTACAAATATGGATCTAAAACTCTATCTAAACTAGGATACCTAAGTCTTCTTGTCGATCTTCCATCTTCAAGTAGACTCGGTCCAAAACTCCGTGATTCTCCAAGTGCAAAGGTATGATCTCTAAGCTTTGGCACCGGAATCATCATGAATAGCTTCTAATCATCTTGTTGAAGCTAATCACCAACTAATATCCTGTTAATGATCTGAAACTTAGAAACACAAGAATATTAGTAAACATAACTCCATGAGTTGATCATCATCAAAACTAGAGTGGAAGGCCATTGGGCCAACATAGGTGATGGCTAATCTTATGGTCAAATAATGCGAAATAAAAAACTTATTAAATTAAACACCAAGTATAACACAAGAGTGTAGCCGGATTCCCCGTGAAGGGTTCTGAACTAACTCCTCAAGATTTCTCTAGATAAGAGTTGAGGTGCCGCGTTGGCTCTCTTGGTTGAATACTAGTGTCAGCAAACACACCCCAAGCATATACAATATGAGTACACAATGTATATCAAGCGTATAAATATAGACACAATATAAACATGCAAGATATAAACAAGTAAGAGATAGAGAGAGAGCAATCGCAAAAATGGGAGATTTGTTTCGAGGTTCGAGCACACTTGCTCTACGTCCCCGCCTTCACACTTGAAGGATTTTCACGAAAATCGATCTCACCGGATCACTTGGTGCCGCAACACCTACAAGCTCTTGGACTCTCTAGTCCCTCTCTTGTTCCCGCAAGAACACACCGCAAGCTCACTAGCTCGCCGAGGCCGCATCTTAAACAAAGAGTTCACACGCGAACTCAAAACACCGCGAACACAACCGTCCGCCTCCTCAAAGTACAAAGTTGAACTTGGTGATCACAACACTTTGATCACCTAAAATCCTCTCGCAACAAATATCCCTATAGGTAGATATAGCAATGGATAGCTCAAGTGTTGTGTGAGAAAACAAGGATTGAATATATGGTGAAAATACAAGAAAATCTCTTTTGAAACACTCTTGATAAACTCTCTTTTGATTTGAAAATATTGGCTCTAAAACTTGTGGATATAACCACTGAAATGAGTAGGAAAAACTAGCCCAAAAACTTCTTCTAGAACTTGTAGAAAACAGCCTACAAACCCCCCATATATATAGGCTAGAAAAACTAGCCGTTGGGGCAAAAAATCAGCCCTGATGGCTGACGGTCGACCGGCCCGGTCGACCGCCAATGGTCAAAAATCTGACCGTTGGGGCGTCAGTCGACCGGCCCGGTCGACCGCCAATGGTCAAAAATCTGACCGTTGGGGCGTCAGTCGACCGGCCCGGTCGACCGCTGCCTGGAACAAAGAACAAAGTTCTCTGCCGGTCGACCAGGGCTTTCCAGAGAGCAGAAGCTCTCTGTGGTCGACCGGGTCGGTCGAGCGACCCTCCAGCAGACCTGGCGTGCACGTTTTGTGCACGTCGGTCGACCGTCCCGGTCGACCGGCTGAAGCCAGACAGGGATTTTGGGGAATCAAAAACTTGGTCATTTTGGCTCAAATTAAATCCCATAAAATCATGAAAAATCTACAAAAATAGTTTTAAATTATACTTTGAAAATCAAACATGCTTGAGCAAAATCAAGATATGTTACAAACAATTTGAATTATTTTTGTAACTTGAAAATTTTGGCTAAAAACGAAAACTGTATTTTTCCAAACTTGGTTTTCCCAAAACTTATTTTTCCAAACTTCTCCAAATACAAAAACAAGATATTTTAAACTCTTTTAAAGTATAGAGTGCATGGATATGATTCATTACACAAACATGATGAAATATCTATGTTTTTGACATTAAGCACTAAATATGATTTTGGTTAAAACATATCACTTTGAATTCCAAAAGCCAAACCGGTATTTTTCCAAATAAAAAGTCTTTTCTAAAATGAAATCTCTTTTATGAAAAACATAACTAAATCAAGAGTGTGTGTGTGTGTATGGTATACTTGAGCAATCCACCAACTATTCTATCCTTTACATTTTAATCTAAAACAAAATCTTATAAAAACAAACCTAGACACAAGTCTTCATGAAGTCTTCACTTGAAATCTTCTCATCTTCTTGACTTGGTCCATACTTGATCCAACGAGTTAGACTCCTCAAGAGTACTTGATGTGGTCTTGATGCCAAAGCTCTTGAATTAAACTGTGCTAGCTCCAAAACTTGACTTTAAATCCTTTGTTGAAGCTACGCACCTACTAAGATCTTGATCACAAATCTGAGACTAAATAAACACAAGATCATTAGTACTATAACTATATGAGTTGATCATCATCAAAACTAGAGCGATGGGCCTTTGGGCCAACAATTGTTTGGGCTCATCGTTGAGTCAATGTGCCTTCAATCATAATAAATTAGAATCTATGTTTCACAAGAAACATGCTTCTCACATGCATATACACACACCTCTTATTTATGCTTATACACCTCATGCAAAATATGCTCACACCCATGCTAGAGTGTATCATTTTTCTCGTTGCGGTCGTAAGAGCCATCTTGCAAAATTTTGTTATGATAGGTTATAAATTTTGCAAGTCAAAATGTTTAGATTAGGAGAGGTACAAACCCCCATGGACTCAAGAAAGCTTAGGTATCAAAAATCATTCCTATTTCATTTGATGTAGGTATGGGCTCTCACAAGATGTGAGAGATTTGGTGTCTTGGTGGTGGATGCATTTAAGCTTGATGGACACTACGTTAGATGCATCGCTATTAAGGATGTTTTGGTGGAAGGACCACTATGGTTTGGAGAAGTGAAGATTAGTTCAATTGGTTTTGATAACTATCTCTATATTTTATGTTATATTTTTTAGCATATCATATTTATGTCCGTATATGCTTTTAAATTGAATAGTTTTAGCATGTCTTAGTTTTCATACTCATTAGGATTAAATACAAAACTTATTAGACTTATGATTTACATATATAGTATTTGAGATACACTCATGGTTATATGGATACATATCGTTTTTGTTCTTAATTATTATTTAGCTATTGTGTATATCCTAATATTAATAATACTTGCATTTATACTAATGATCATATTGGTTTATCTTTCATGATTTGATATTTTGTGCATATCATATTTTGATTATATCGTTCAGATGTAACTTTTATTAAATTTTGTGTTCATACTTGTACAATTAGTGAGTTACACTTGAATCTTATGTTCACATGCTTTATTGTTCTTGTGTACTCATTACTTGCACTCGTATGATCTTGTTTTGATGACTATTGGATTTTTTACTTGTATTTATTATTTGTCTTTATATCACACCCTTGACATGTTTTGTTTTCATAAAATGTGTTTAGCTTCATGTATGTGTAAATTTTGTTAAAACTTTATGATATACATATTATATCCTTAAGTCACTTGCATTACATGCCATGTACTATTTTATGGACTCATTTCATGTTTGGATAAATATGCATGCTTTAGTTTTGACAAAACATACATATGCCTTGAAGATTATTTAGTTTTTGATGAAAATAAAAATTTTCATGTTTTATGGTTTCATATTTATAAAAAAGATTTTCATGTGTTTTGATGAGATTAAGCTTCATTGATTTATATCCACGTATATGTTTCTTACATGATTTTTGTATTGGCCCGAAGGCCCATCACTCTAGTTTTGATGATGATTAACTCATGTAGTTATAGTACTAATGATCTTGTATTTAATTAGTATCAAATATTTGATCAAGATCTTAGTTGGTATTTAACTTCAACAAAGGATTTAAAGTCAAAGTTTTGGAGCTAGCACGTGTTGATTCAAGAGCTCACGCATCAAGATTGCATCAAGTACTCAAGAGGAGTCTAGCTCATTGGATCAAAGTTTGGACCAAGTCATGAAGGAGAAGAAACCTTCAAGAGAAGACTTCCAAGGAGACTTGTGTCATGTTTGTGAGTGTCAAGATTTTATTTTTAGATAAAATGTAAAGAATAGATTAGTTGTTTGATTGCTCAAGTTCATATACACTCAAACACAAAATTTATATATGTTTTGATAAAAGAGTTTTCGTTTTGAAAAATAACCGTTTGATTTTTAAGCTTCAAAATATACATGTTGAAAAATACCAGTTTGATTTTAAGCTTAAAAATATACATGTGTTTTATCAAAACCTAATTTAGAGCTTATTGTTAAAAACATAGATATTTCATCATATATGTGTAGTGGATCATATCTATACACACTAAGCTTCAAATGTGTTTAGAATATCTTGTTTTGTATTTGAAAGAGTTTTGAAAAAATCAATTTCGGAAAATACAGGTTTTTGTTTTTAAGGCAAAACTTCTATATTACAAAAATAGTTCAAAATGTTTGTAACATGATTTGATTTTTCACTCAAACATGTTTGTATTTCAAAGTATATCAATGAACTTATTTTTGTAAAATTTATGAGAATTTATGGGATTTTATTGAAGGAAAAAGACCAAGTTTTTTTAATCCCTAAACCTGTATTCTGGCCTTCTGCGGGTGCTCGGTCGACCGGGTGGTCGACCGACGTGCACAAACGTGTACGGTTTTGTTTGGCTGGAGGGCCGGTCAACCGACCCGGTCGACCGCCAGAGAGTTCTGCTCTCTGGAACTGGCCCCGGTCGACCGGCAGAGAGCTTCTGCTCTCTGTATCTAGCCCACGGTCGAGCTTCTGCTCTTTATATCCAGGCCACGGTCGACCGGCCGGTCGACCGCTGGCACAACGGTCAAAAATCTGACCGTTAGCCGGTCAACCGGGCGGTCGACCGACAGCAGCGTTAACTGCTGATTTGGCCTCCAACTGCCATATTTTGGGAGCCTACAAATTGGGGATCCGTTGAACTATTTTTTACAAGATTTTAAGTGGGTTTTCAAAATAGTTTTTCTTACACTTTTAAGTGTTTATCTTCACTTATTTTAGAGCCAAATACTTCTATATCAAATGGAGAGTTTTTCAAGAGGGTTTTGAAAAAGAGATTTCTTGTGTTTTTCATCACAAATTCTATCCAAGTTTTTCTCACAAATACTTGAGCTTTCCATTGCTATATCTATCTTATAGGAGAGTTGTTGTGAGAGTGTTTTTAGGAGATCAAAGGGTTTAGATCACCAAGTGTTCTACTTTGTATTTGAGGAGGCGGACTTGCGGGTTCGCGTTGTTTCGAGTTCTAGTGAGAGCTCGGTGTAGAGGTGCGGCCTCGGCAAGCTAGTGTGCTTGCAGTGTATAATTCTTATGGGAACAAGAGAGGTACTAGTGAGTCCAAGAAGTTCTAGTGTGAACTCGTTGTAGGTGTTGCGGCACCAAGTGATCCGGTAGGATCGTTTATAGTGAAAATCCTTCATAGTATTGAAGGCGAGGACGTACAGCATGGGTAATCGAACCTCGAAACAAATCTCTCGTGTTTGCGATTGCTCTCTCTATCTCTCACTTGGTTTATATCTTACATGCTCTTATTGTTCATATACATTACTTGCTTGATATACTTGTGCCTATATTGATATATGTTTGGGGATTGTTTGCTCACACTTGTATTCAACCAAGAGAGCCATAGCGGCACCTCAACTCTTATTTAGAGGAATCTTAAGGAGTTAGTCCAGAGCCCTTCACCGGAAATTCGGCTACACTCTTTGGTTATATATTGCGTGTTTACCTTAATAGTTTTTAGTTTGCATAAATAGTTTTAATTCCGCATTAATTCATCATTAGATTAGCTTGTCACCTATTCACCCCCTCTAGGTGATTTCAATTGGTATCAGAGCTTGGTGCTCTTGATTTGGGTCTAACAACCTAGAGTTAAAGATCCTTATTTTTGGCTAATCACAATATTTATACACACACATGGATTTCATTTCACCTCCCACTTTTGATATTCTTAACATCCAAACTTGAAAGGTTAAGATATCAATGTACCTCAAAGCCCTAGGTATTCATGTTTATTTTGTCACTATTAAAGATTCTTATTGTTTAAATGGCAAACATCTAGAGGCTAATGCAAAAGCCATCCATGCTTTAAAGTCAACCCTAAATGATGAATTTTTATTTAGGGTTTCTAACTTTGATTCGGCTTTTGTAGTATGGAACACTATAGTCTCCCTTGGCGAAAAAGAGCAATACTATGAGGGAAGCAACTCGGATGATGGAAGTGATGCTTCCAACTTGTGCTACATGGTCCAAGGGGATAACCTCCTTGAGGTAAATTCTGAATCCGAACTTGATGAGGATGTTGACATGTCATATGATGATTTTGCTTCTTTTTGTCAACAACTTCTTGAAAAATATGATTTGCTCAAAAGGGAGAATAAGAAATTGAAAAATAAAAATGATTCCATTTTAAAAGAAAATGACTCTTTTAAAAATAAATTAGAAAATATTTCTAAAGAAAATGAATTTTTGAAAAAGGATAATATTTCCTTGACTTCTAAATTAAATGATCTTTGTGAAGGAAATACTTTTTTGAAAAATAAAATTGTTTTGGAAGAAAACAACTCTTTGAAAAGAAAATTTGTTTCAAAAGAAAAGGAAAACATTTCCAAAAAGAAAAAGAGTGTTGATTCTCATTCTCACCATGCTTTTCATGCTACTATTGATAAAAATGAGATTCAATTTTTAAAAAATAGAATAAATTGTTTGAGCTTAACTTTGAGCAATTGTGTATTTAATCATAATAGATTGGAAACCTTGTTTTAAAAGAAACAAGCTCCACATGTTCATGCACATCACCCACGGCATACATATGCACACTTTGTACATCATGATCACACTCATTCACATGTGCATGCTAGAGTGTACAAATGTACACATTGCGGCCGCAGTGGCCATTTAGCAAAGTTTTATTTTGATAAGATAAATCATATTAATTTTGCTAATAAAAATGTTTGAGTTCCGAACATTGCTAACCCCCATGGATCCAAAAGAAAATGGGTACCAAAGTCCTCACCTCTTGTGTTTCATATAGGTGTGGGCTCTCACATGACGTGAGAGAATTGGTACCTTGGTGGTGGATGCATGGGCTAGATGAACATACAAAATTGATGCATCACTATCAAGGTAGTTTGGTGGGAGGATCACCATGTTTTGAAGACTTAGAGTATAGTTCTTATGGTTTAGTAACTATCTCTAAACTCCTTTTAGTTTACATGCTTTTATATTTGATGATTTTTAGCTTGTTTTTTGTTTGTGTTAAAATGATCATGTTTTGGTTTATGCTTCATGAGGTGAATACTTGTTTAGATGTAATTCTCATTAAAGCTTGTGTGTATACTTGTACAAGTAGTGAGCAACAATTGATTCTTATATGTTTATACTTCATTCTCATTTGTACTCATTACATGTACATGTATAACCTAGTTTTGATGATTCTTTCATTTATACATATTTTTCCTATTCTTGTATATGTTTTGCTTCATGTATATGTAATTTTTGTCCAAAACTTATAAATATACATGTATATCCTTGAGTCACTTGCTTCATACAAATTACATTATGACTCATTTGTGTTTAGGATATGTATGTATATTGTTAGTTTTGATAAATCATACATATACCTTGAAGTTTATTTTTAATAAAAAATTTTTTTTTGTTTTTCATATTTGTTTGATAAAAACAATTTCATGTTTATTTTGAGCCTTATTGATCATTTTCATGAAAATACTATTCACATGATTCTTATGCACTCACACTTTATTTGCTTACTCATGACATTGTTTTCATGAGAATTTTTGAGCTTTATAGATTTCGAGTATCAACTCTTGTGTTTTTAGCATACCTCATGAGATATATATGTTTTATTTTCATATTTGAAGGATCTTTAATTATTTTTTCAAAAATTACTTTAAACTAGCTATTTATTCTTCAATGGGTAGAGTTTTCAAATTTTACAAAATATTTTCAAATTCTTATTTTTGAAAACCCCTACCAACCCTAAAAGGGCGGACGGATGGGCGACCATGTCTTGTATGCTCAAATTGAAAATCTTTTTATCATGCGCATGATTAGGGTGGATAGGTATGAGTTATACACATGAACTTCATGAAATTCTATTTTTTTATACTCATATATGTTTTCTTATATATGTATGCTTCAAATTTCAATCAATATCAATTTCATTTGGTATTTTCATTTTCATACATGTATATGATTTGATTGTGCTTGATTTACAATATCCTTACATGTTTAAAGCACAAATTATGTTTATGCTAAGTTTGACTTAAATCTTGATTTCAATTGGTATCTCAATTGATATTTTAATGAGCTTATGCATTATTTTCAATTGGTATTTCAATTGATATCAAAATATACTTCAAATTTTAACTTTTAATTGATATCAAAATTTACAATATACTTCAATTGGTATTAATATGTTTTGATTTTAATTGGTATCAATATGTTTTGATTTCAATTGGTATCAATATGTTTTGATTTCAATTAGTATCAATAGATTTCAATTGGCATCAAACATGTTTTACATTTTATTTCAATTGGTATCAAAATTGGTATCAAAATGTTTTACCTTTTATTTGGTATCAAATTTACCATATATTTCAATTGATATCAAAATATAAAATATTTTACTTTCATTGATATCACAATTTACAAATGTTTCAATTTCAAAAATTTCTAATTTCAATTGGTATAAAAAATCTTGTGATCTTAAAATTTTTCCTATTTACATGTGGTATCTCAAATTTTGTTTTATTACTTTAAGTATTATCAAAATTTGTGTTAAAAATATTTTGATATGTATTGCCTATATGCAAGGGGAGCTTAACATCTCTTCTATATATAGATTCATATTGAATGTATCTTATATTTAGGAACTTGACATCTCTTCTTTATGTGATACACGTGTATAGAGAGCTTAACATCTCCACTTATGCATTGTATATTATGGTTTATGTGAGTTCGGGTTTTGTCTTCCCTTCTTCATGTAATGCGTGTATGCAGGGGAGCTAACTTAACGTCTTCCTCTTCATGAATGTATATCGCATATATTTTCTTATTATTAATTTATTTTTCATCCCTTTGTTGATGATTGACAAAAAGGGGGAGAATGATTTTGAGTTTATATATGCATATTTAATTATGTTTATACAAAAAGGGGAGAAGGATTTTGAAAGTTTATCCCAAGGGGTAGAAGGTTTTTGGGGAGAAGAATTTTTGGTTTATGCATGTTTCTCTCACCTTATTTATGCATATATCTTTATTTAGATTTATGCACTTCATTGGATATCTATTTATTTATTGTTATGCATGAGTTAAGGGGGAGCTTCTATGAAGCTTAACTTTAATCCATGCAGATATAACTCCATAAGCTTTGTCATCATCAAAAAAGGGGAGATTGTTGGCCTGAAGGCCCATCACTCTAGTTTTGATGATGATTAACTCATGTAGTTATAGTACTAATGATCTTGTTGTTAATTAGTATCAGATATTTGATCAAAATCTTAGTAGGTGTTTAGCTTAAACAAAGGATTTGAAGTCAAAATTTTGGAGCTAGCACATGTTGATTCAAGAGCTTGCGCATCAAGATTGCATCAAGTACTCAAGAGGAGTCTAGCTCATTGGATCAAAGTTTAGACCAAGTCATGAAGGAGAAGAAGACCTTCAAGAGAAGATTTCCAAGGAGACTTGTGTCATGTTTGTAAGTGTCAAGATTTATTTTTAGATAAAATATAAAGGATCGATTAGTTGGTGGA
Organism: Agave tequilana; assembly: GCA_038442645.1. NCBI lineage: Eukaryota > Viridiplantae > Streptophyta > Magnoliopsida > Asparagales > Asparagaceae > Agave > Agave tequilana. Next base: position 385 of record JAVJIF010019379.1, on the reverse strand, counting down.
TTGCTCAAGTTCATATACACTCACACACAAGATTTATATGTGTTTTCATAAAAGAGTTTTCATTTTGAAAAATACTCGTTTGGTTTTTAAGCTTCAAAATATACATGTTGGAAATGCCGGTTTGATTTTTAAGCTTAAAAATATACATGTGTTTTATCAAAACATAATTTAGAGCTTATTGTCAAAAATATAGATATTTCATCATATATGTGTAGTGGATCATATCCATACACACTAAGCTTCAAAAGTGTTTAGAATATCTTGTTTTGTATTTGAAAAGTTTTGAAAAAATCAATTTGAAAAATACAGGTTTTTGTTCAAGGCAAAACTTCTATATTACAAAATAGTTTAAAATGTTTGTGACATGTTTTGATTTTTTACTTAA
>JAVJIF010019378.1:0-98881 GCA_038442645.1 Agave tequilana | reverse complement strand
CATGGCTCTTCCAGCCGGAACGATAGAGAAAGTACTCGTCTACAGTCATGACTTGTACTGTCCAAAATTCGCTCTTGAAGACAACCAAGCGTCAACAAAAGGCCTTCAAGTCAAAGAAGCTCTAGAGACTTAGCAGGTCCAGAGCTTAGGGATTGCGATTCCTATACATCGACTATGCCTTGTCTGGTACTAACCGATGACCCTAAAGAGGCGACTGCCGTCAGAAGAAAGACCCCTTGATTCTATTACAATGCGATCACTGAACACTATATCGCCGACCCACATGATGGAATCTTACTTTACTGCATGTCACAAGAAAAGACACAAAACACTCAAAGAAGCTCACGACGGTATGTACAAAGCTTACCAACCTGGCCTAAAGCTCAGAGATCGACTCCGATGACTTGTTATTATTGGCCGAAGATGATCCCTGATGCATCGCCTATATTAAGCGATGTCATGCTTGTCAAATCCATGGTGATTTCCTCCACCAAGCTCCAGGACATCTTCATCCTATGACTTCTTCGTGGCCATTTAAGATGTGGGGAATGGACGTGTTGTTCCTATCAGCCACCTTCTTCCAAAGGACATCGGTTTATCTTAGCCGTAACTGATTACTTCTCCAAATGGCGAAGGCTATCCTCTGAAGGAAAGTGAAGACATCTGACGCGATCAATTTTATCAAAACATCACGTAATCTTCGCTTTAGTGTGCCATGACAGATTGTTTCATAATAATGGGCCTTAGTTCGTCAGCCAACATTCCAGAGATTCTGCAACAAGTTCAGAATCTAAAGTGCTATCCAACCCGCTACGGCTTGCAGAAGCTTTTAATAAAATTGTTGGGAGCTTCTCAAGAATTTCGTCTCAAAAAGTCAACGCGACTTGTGACGATAAATTAGGTGAATGCTTATGAGCTTTATCGTACAATAGTGAGAACCCGACAAAAACTATACCATTTTCATTGGTGTACGGGTGTGAAGCCATACTCTCACTGAAAATTCATATCCCATCTTTGCGTGTTGCTTTGACAACGAAGATGACAGATGAGGAGAAGCATCGACTGCGACTCTAGGGTTGGAAGCTTGATCGAAGCAAAAATTAACACTGAAAAATGTGTGTTTTATGAAATCAGTGTAAAAATGTTGTGTGCTAATATTCCCTCGATACTTCCATTATAGCAGTGACTCAACGGGTCGAATCCACAGGAACGGGAGACGATAGAAGCATTAACAGTTCTTATTCACATCAATTGTTAACAATTCTTCTTTGTTAAAGAATGAGAGAAATAAAAGAGAAGAAATCCAGAAGTGATAGGTAGAGGAGGCGATGAAAACGGTGATAAGAAAACAAATAAGAAGTGATTGTGAATCGGTAAAAGAAAACAAGAAAATAGAAATAAAGTAGAAAGTGAAGTGATTTGAGATAGTGGGTTTGAAAACAAAAAGAAGATGAAATAAAGATGAACTAAGAAGTTAGTGAAAACAATAATGAGAAATGATAAAAAGGATTTTGAAATTAATTTTTAAAACAAGATAAAAAGAATGTGAAAAACTATGAAAGACTAATGGCTACAACTACTAATTGCTCCACTAACCATGCTAACCTCTTAGTGATAGTTACCTCACATGGATTCATGGCCATCACTATGCTTGGCTTTAGGAGACGATACAAAGTATGGCACATAAGATTGTTCATCAACATCCAAACACATCTATTCCACATAACAATTACAAGCTACTATTAAATCATCAAAATCATTAGAGGTGAGCATGAAATAAAGAAGGCATTGCAAGTTAGCTTGTTAGTGGTTAGATGTTAGAATATTAGAATGTTAGAATCCATCATTATAAGCCATCAATGACTCTTGTAAGAGCAAGGCCTTGTAGATGCTTCTAGATTCTTATGGATTACAAGTAAGTGGTTAGCTAGTTAGTGGTTAGTAGTTAGATTGCCATGAGAAGAAATGTTGGCCAGAGGCCTTCCCTCTAGTTTTGATGATGATTAACTCATGTATTATTGTTTACTAATAATCTTGTGATATTTAGTTTCAGATATTTGATCAAGTTATTAGTAGGTTATTAGCTTCAACAAAGGTGTTTTGAAACTTTCACATGGTGATTCAAGAGCTCGAGCGTCAAAGTTCACATCTAGCACATGGTTGGGGAGTCAAGCTCAGGGAATCGCGTTTGGATCGAGCCAACTGGGAGACGGCGTCCTACAAGAAGGCCTCGGTTTGTTTAGTTAAGATTTAGTTTAGATCCACTGTAAAGATTAGATAGTGTGATATGCTCAAGCTCACAACACACACACGTTTCATATTTTGGTTTTGGTTTTCGGTTTAACCGATCTTGGCTTCCATGAATAGATAGAATCAAAATAAGTTTACATGGTTTAATGTATATTAGATTTGATCTATATACATCTATGCTTCATATACTTAGAAAACTTATTTTGATACACTATTCATGGTTTGGAGTTTTGTATTTAGACAAAACTTATTTTTAGATTAATGTCAAAAGACATAGATATAATACCTTTCATGTATATTGGATTCTATCCATATACTATATGCTCCAAGTTGTTTAAATATCATGTTTTTTATTTATACAAGTTTTAGAAAACTATATTTTCCTTTAGAATTTGGTTTCTAGAAAATAGCATTTTTGTTTAAGGCAAATTTTCCAAGTCAAAAAATTGGTTCAAAAATTTGAAATATGTGTTTGAATTTTTATCACACATGTTTGCATTTCAAAGATATAATAATAACTGATTTTTGTGAAATTTATGTTTTTTTATGGGACTTAATTAAGATAAAACCCAAGTTTTTAAGACCTATATTAGGCTGACTGGCTGACTGCCGGTCGACCGGGCCGATCGACTGTAGCAGTGGCAGTCGACCGGGGCCGGTCAACCGATGTGCACAAAGCGTGCACAGAACATGACACAGCCAAGCTGGGGAGGCCGGTCGACCGAGCTCTGCTCTCTGGAAAAGCCTCCAGTCGACCGAGCGGTCGACCGGACAGAGAGTCTGCTCTCTGTATCCGGTTTCGGTCGACCGGGCGGTCGACCAACCAGAGAGCCGTTGCTCTCTGGATCCAGTCCCGGTCCCAGCGGTCGACCGGCAGCGCAATAATAAAAATGTGACCGTTGGCCGGTCGACCGGCCGGTCGATCGGAAGGGCAATCTGCCCCTTTTCAGCTACCAATGGGCAGATTTGAAATGAGGGTATAAATACCCCATTTCTTGGTTGTTTTCAAGAAGAATTTTAAAGAGCAAAATTTCCATCTTCTCAAGTGTTCTAATACAAGTTTTCAAAAGAGTTTTTAAGCTTAAAGATTTGATCTTTATTTGTTTTAAAAGAGTTGAAAAATTCAATGAAAAAGAAAGTCTTTGGGATGTTTTTGATCTTCATTTTATATTCATTCTAAAAGTTTTCCCAAGAGTTTTTCTTTGTGATTTTGATTTTCAAACTCTTTATTTCTCACACTTGAGCTTATCATTCTATCCTATCTATAGGATCATTGTTTAGTGAGAAAAGAATTGGTTTTGTGGTTGTTAGACCACAAAGTTGTAAACCTTCCATTGATTGTGATATCCCTCTAGTGAGAGGTGATTAAGTTGTTATCCCTCAAGTGTGAGGTGATAGTGGAAGTGCTATTTGGCTCCTCTAATGAGAGGTGAAGAGTGTGTTGGAATCCCTCAAGTGTGAAGTGATTGATTTGTTGTTTGGCTAAGTGCCTATCTCTCTAAGTGTAGAGGTGATTTGTTTGTGCCTTGCCTCTAGTGAGAGGTTGTATTGGTTGAGAGAAGAGTTGTGTACTCACAATTGTATTTACCCCAAATCCTCAGTGGAGGTTCCCTGTGTGGGAAGTCCTGTGTGGACGAGTTAATGAAAATCCTTCTGTGTGAAGGCGAGGATGTAGAGCTGTGTGCTCGAACCTTGAAACATATCTTGGTATTTGCGTTTGATCCACTTTCTTTAACTCTCTCTCTCTCTTATGTTTGAGCATTGCATCATATTGCCATATCATATACAAGCTTGTGTTGTTTGTGCGTGCCCATACTTGTGTTTAATCCAGAGAGCTTTACATAGCACCTCAACTCTTATTTAGAGGAATTCAGAGGAGTTAGTTCAGAGCCCTTCACCAGAAATTCGGCTACACTCGTTGGTTACACTAAGTGTGTTGCATTTAGTTTTTAATTCCGCATTATTGTTCATTAGATTAGCCTTACACCTATTCACCCCCCTCTAGGTGTATTTTCAATTGGTATCTGATCGGTCGCTAATATTGCATATTTATTATCATATTCTCATATCTATTATAGAAAAAACTCTGCTTTTTCTAATTATTGTTTAATTTATTTGCAGGTCCAATACTAAAGAAGAGGGAAGAGAAACGAGCCCAAAAATCCCACCAAATTCTGATTTAATTCAGAATAAATTCAAAATCAGGGAATCAGGGTAGATCTTGGTAATCAGAGAGGTTGAAAACTGGTTGAAATGGATCTTCCCAAATCAAGTGGTTAAAGCCAACAATCAAAGATCGTTTCGTCAAATCCAAGAGCTGAAACGAGAAATCCATTGAAGATAAAGCCAAAACGCGAATCCAGGAGGTACCACCCCCGGCTGTGGCCACCTGGCCACAGCCAGGCCGCGGAAACGCGGCCAAACCCGTGTTTTCGCGGTCTTATCATTTTATTGGGGGAGTGTTTGCTCCCCCTATCTCCTCACGCCTCCCCCCTCTGGGTTTTTGCCTATAAAAGACAGGGTTTTCACTGTAAATGGGACGACGAAGCAGAGAATAGAACTCAGGATAATTTGTAGTTTGTAACTTAGATTTTTAGTTTTCTTTTTATGTAATTTTTACTTTCTTTATGTAACTGAGAGGAGAGACGACTTTCATGGAGGATTGAGAGCATGCTTGTACTGCAGGTGACACCAGTCTAAGTGATCTCTTCTTTCATTGTTATTTGAATCGAATCAAAGTTTCTTTTTCTTTTTTTACTCTTGTTTTCTTTTACTCTCCTCTGACGTGTTGCAATCCAGAGAATCCGATAGCCTCGAGACTGCTTAGCCGTTGCAAGTGCCCTTGATGGCCTATGGTGATGAACAACCCTTCTCTTGCTAGTATAGTTTGCCCTTTTTTCATAGTGCAGATTGAGAATGGGAAGATCATATACGCCATGCTTGATTGCCTTCAAAGACAAGGTAAGTCGTCGCAACGGATCTAGGTATATGAGCACTGAAGAGGTAAGTAATTTTTAGGTTATCTTTTTTTTCTTTTATTCTTTAGTTTCAACATCACAAGCTCCAACCATCTTTATCACTCTTTTTCATTTCTTTGTATATAATCTATTTTTCATTTTTTCATCTTCTTAATCTACCATCTTCTTCCTAATTCAACTTTAACATTTTTCTTTTTCTTTCAAAAAAACTAAGAAGAATTTTTAACCATTAATGGTATCTTAAAAGAGAACTTACTAAAAAGCTTCTATCGCTAGTCCCTCCTTGTGGATCACGACCGCATAGCCACTAGCTATTACGGTAGAATTGAATAACTTGCGCTCTTTAATCTTAAAATCTGAAATACTGTATTTCGTGTACAGGTTCTATCTCAATCAAATTTTGACACCGTTGCCGGGGAGTGACGGTAAGTTATTCTCTTTTTTAGATTTAAATTTTTTGGTTAACTTTCTTTTTTGTTCTTAGTGTACAGGTTCAACAAGGAATTTTTGCTGCGGTGGACATATAAGTGGTTCTTGGACTCTGCTCAAGAAAGCAGAGCCAGAAGCCCTCAGATTTGTTACATTCCTGTGGCAATCTGAGTGAACTACTAACCTGTATTTTCTGCAGGTTAGCTGAATTGCAAAGTTTAAATCTGTAGCTATTTATTTTCTTGTTTGACTCACTGTATATACATTTCTAACACAACAGTAAAATGATGTTTGTTAAATGCTAAAAACGGTTTAGACTTGCATTTTAGGCACGTGTCTAATTCGTTTACATTTTTCATTACTGTTGAAGAGTGCTGGAGCAAAGGTACGTATGCATAGCATCTAGTATAAGAACACTTTTGGATTGTTTACATTGCTTAGTGTTGCTCTTCTTGTACACTGCACTAAATTGATCTAAGGGCTTGTCCTATAAACAAGATAAGATGGGGAAGTCATTATCCTCCCTTAGCACACAAACAATCTCCTCACTCACTAACCCCAGCCTAACTAAAACTGAGTAGACGTTGGCCCTAGGGACATCTCAGACTCAATTAGGAGATTATCCTAAGGGAAAGGTGTTGGAATTTGACTCCTACCAAATCAGTGTCTAGGAAGGGGATTAAGGGGCCGAAAGCCCGAAGATTGGTGGTTACTTAATTAAGGAACGTCTTTGACGGATAACCTCCCACCAATCTTGCCCTGATCTGGCTGATTAGCTTGTGGTCAAAGTCTGCATTATACCTCCCGTGGACAGTCTAACCAGTTATGAGTCGTCTAGGTCAAAGGTCTACCCTAACTTAGGTTAGAATTTTTCTTTTTTGTTTGCTTATTTGTTTGTTTTTTTTCTTTGTTTGTGTTTTATTGTGTGATATGGCTTATAACAATAATTTTTTCAATTTTATGGTAATCCATATTACACACCAGCCTCTTTTTCGGATATTACTAACCCGGCATATCATAACTTTAACCAACCTAGTGTGCCGATTTGTCTTATCCGAATCAATATAACCCATGCCCCCAATCTTATACCATAATTTCTAGAATAATTTCAACTCTTCACAGAGTCAGTAGGGATTCACCTCCCCCGGGTCAATTTTCAACCAACTTGTCCTCCTTATCCACCTTGTCCACAACATTTCCAAGATTCATACTCAGTTCCACCAGTCCAAATAGAAAACCATAAATTTTGGAAATGAGTATGCGTGAGTCCAAACAAAAATCACAAAATCTGATGGACTCACAATTTCACCACCAATTTCAAAATAACACTTCATCTTTTCAACAAAACGATGAACCAATCAACTATGAAAAGATGCTTGAAGGCATGACTCAGGCTCAAAACGCTCGTAATCATGACATAGATATGATGGTCCAAACTCTACGTTCTCACCGTTTGGCCAGTTCTGATGTCGCTAACCATTTTGTTAGAGCCGAAGAGTCATGTTGTTTTAGAAAACAAGGTTCCATTTCAGAACAATCATTTGAACTTGCCCAAACTCCAAATTTGAAAATGACATTGACAGTTTGGCAAGTTATCCCTTTCCTGAAATTGAACTTGAGAATGAATATGATCATGAACCTCAACTTAGTGATTCAATTCTACTTCCTGATTCAATTATGACTCCGGTGTCTTCACCTGATTTCAATCTTTTTTCCGAGTCAACATTGGATCCTGTGCCAATTCATAATGAAATTGAATCGCCCATATTTGATGATCATTTTATTGAACTTGACCAATTTCATACTTTTGAAAGTCCCATTGACAAATTGGCAAGTTCTCATTTTTATGAAATTGAACTCAATGAGAAATGTGACCTAGATTCTCAAATTTATGATCCAGTTCAAATTCTCGAATGAATATTGACTCCTGTTTTGTTACCAGATTTGAGTAATATTTAGAGTCAGTTTTGATTCCCACACCTGTCATTCTTGAACTTGAATCACCAATATTAAGTCACATTCTATTATGGGAAAATGAATGTGGACTTGAGTTTCAACTTCTTAATTTGGACCCACTTCCCGAACAAATCTTGACTCCTGAACCTTTACTTGACTTAAGTCACTTTCCTGAGTCGGTATTAGTTCCCGTACTTCCTAAGTCCAAATCAATCATTCTATCTTTTCACACTCTATTTTGGGAAAGGCGGTTGACAAAATTGACTCTGAAATTAATTATGGAATTTGAAAATTAGATGGGGTAAAATATTTAATAAAAATCATTCATGTATATATCATTTTAGTGGGTTATATTAGAGAAATTTCTGGTGGGTTCCTCCGAACTCCACGAAAAGTCGATTGGGCCGCATTTCGTGGACCAATCAAACCACCACCGGAACCACCACCTTAAAGTAACATTTTCCTTCCCTTTCTTCTTTTTCATGCATCTATACATTAATTCATACATTGAGGACAATGCATGAGATAGGTGTGGGGGAGGGTTCTAACATAACTTAGGTTTTTCTTTTTATTAAAAAAATTAACATTTTCTTTACTTTTAAAAACTTTTTGAAAATAAAAACAATATTTTGACATATTTTTTGTAAGAAATTGAGTCAATTTTAAGGAATAGGAAAATTAAAATTAGGATTTCTTAAACTTGGTCAAAATAAGATTATTTGTTTGATTTTTAGGGTTAGGAAGATAATTTGTCAAAGTAATTTAGTCTTCATCTTTACCTTAATGAAATATGCACACTTCATACACTTACACACTTAGGGTTCAAAAACAAAGATTCTTATGTCTATATATATATATATATATATATATATATATATATATATATATATATATATATATATATATATATATATATATATATATATATCTAGAAGATGAACAAATCTAATTATTGATTAGTTAGGTGCTTTGGTATAAGCAAGCCTTAGTATTTATGCGAAAGATGATTAGATAAGTTTGAGAAAAAATATATATATATAAATCCTCTGATTAAGTTGGGTATTTGTGCCTAATAAAGCATAAGTATTCACGCCTGAAAGTGGTTCATATAATAAAACCCTTAGTTTTGTGGCCTTATTTGCTCGAGTCCTTAAGTCCTTGGGGTGTTTTCCACCCGGTGCCCTAAGACCGTTTGGTTTGGGAGTCATCGATTAAAGGCTCGTTACATGGGCAGATTAGAAAGCCTAATAGAACTAAGGAATAATACCACCAAAAATATATATATATACATAAATAAATAAGGCATAAGAGTTAAAGTTAAAGAACCCTTAGTCAAAATTTTCACGATCACAAGGTGCATATTACTTAGGGTAAAGTAATAGACTAGATGAGAAGTACAATTTGACTCCTTACTTTGATTGATAACAAATTTTTGAATAGAGACTAAGTTTAGGAATGAAAAATTCAGTTTTCCTATAACTCATAGATTACTTAAATCTTACAATAATATTTCAAATAATTTTCTCTTTCAAAATGCTTTTCGAAAATACTAACTCTTTGTTACTCCTTCTTTATGGATTTTGTGGGTGCAATCCACTGAAAACCCTCACGAGACAAAACTCGTCCTCTAGGGGAAACCTAGAGGTTTAACGGCTTGTTGCACATGCTCAGTGCAATCGCGTACCTACGAAAGTGGTCTAATATCTTTAGTTTAGTTTTGTTGATTTGCTCGAGGACGAGCAAAAGATAGGTGTGGGGTGTGATCGGTCGCTAATATTGCATATTTATTATCATATTCTCATATCTATTATAGAATAAACTCTGCCTTTTCTAATTATTGTTTAATTTATTTGCAGGCCCAATACTAAAGAAGAGGGAAGAGCCCAAAAGCCCACCAAATTCTGATTTAATTCAGAATAAATTCAAAATCAGGGAATCAGGGCAGATCTTGGCAAATCAGAGAGGTTGAAAATCAGTTGAAATGGATCTTCCCAAATCAAGTGGTTAAAGCCAACAATCAAAGATCGTTTCGTCAAATCCAAGAGCTGAAACGAGAAATCCAGTTGAAGATAAAGCCAAAACGCGAATCCAGGAGGTACCACACCCCTGGCTGTGGCCACCTGGCCATAGCCAGGTCACGGAAACGCGGCCAAACCCGTGTTTCACGGTCTTATCATTTCAGTTAGGGGAGTGTTTGCTCCCCCTATCTCTTCACGCCTCCCCCCTCTGGGTTTTTGCCTATAAAAGACAGGGTTTTCACTGTAAATGGGACGACGAAGCAGAGAATAGAACTCAGGATAATTTGTAGTTTGTAACTTAGGTTTTTAGTTTTCTTTTTATGTAATTTTTACTTTTCTTTATGTAACTGAGAGGAGAGACGACTTTCATGGAGGAATGAGAGCAAGCTTGTACTGCAGGTGACACCAGTGTAAGTGATCTCTTCTTTCATTGTTATTTGAATCGAATCAAAATTTTTTTCTTTCTTTACTCTTGTTTTTTTTTACTCTCCTCTGATGTGTTGCAATCCAGAGAATCCGATAGCCTCGAGACTGCTTAGCCGTTGCACGTGCCCTTGATGGCCTATGGTGATGAACAACCCTTCTCTTGCTAGTATAGTTTGCCCTTTTATTCATAGTGTAGATCGAGAATGGGGAAGATCATATACGCCATGCCTGATTGCCTTCAAAAACAAGGTAAGTCGTCGCAACGGATCTAAGGTATATGAGTACTGAAGAGGTAAGTAATTTTTAGGTTATCTTTTTTTTTTTCTTTTATTCTTTAGTTTCAATATCACAAGCTCCAACCATCTTTATCACTCTTTTCCATTTCTTTGTATATAATCTATTTTCATTTTTCCATCTTCTTAATCTACCATCTTCTTCCTAATTCAACTTTAACAATTTTTCCTTTTTCTTTAAAAAACTAAAGAAGAATTTTTAACCATTAATGGTATCTTAAAAGAGAACTACTAAAAAGCTTCTATCGCTAGTCCCTCCTTGTGGATCACGACCCGCATAGCCACTTGCTATTGCGGTAGAATTAAGTAACTTGCACTTTTTAATCTTAAAATCTGAAATACTGTATTTTGTGTGCAGGTTCTATCTCAATCAGTATCAGAGCCTACGCTCCTGATATTAGGTTTAACCACCTACGAGTGTGATCTTGGTTAGCTAATTTATCATTTGCATTTGCACACATATTGTTTGCACTCATGGATAACCCTCCCATGTTTGATATCTCTAAAATTGATATATGCAAGGTTAGGATGAGTTGGCATTTAAAAGCCCTACGTTATAAAGTTTACCTTGCCATTACCAAGGAATCCTACCTTAGTAATAGCATGCATATAGAGGCCAATGCACTAGCCCTAAAGGCACTTAGAAAATCACTTAGTAAAGAATATTTAAATATGGTTTCTCATTATGTTTTCTGCCTTTGCAGTGTGGAACATCTTGACCTCTCCAAAGTTTCAATTGCCAATCCAAATGGAGAAGGAATCTAGTGGAGAAGAGTCCAACCAACGTTGCTTCATGGTCCAAGGGAATGACTCTCTTGAGGTACATTCGGACACTCAACTAGATAGTGCTAGCTCTTCTTTGATGATCTTGATAGTATGAATGCCGATGCATTAAATGAAGAGCTATCTATTGTTTGTGAGAACCTCCTTGAAAAATATAAAGTTTTGAAAAGAAAACTTATAAGTTAACTAAAGAAAATAAGGACTTGTCTTCAAAATTTGATATTGTTTTGCAAGAAAGAGATGAGATTGCTAATGAAAGGGATTCATTGAAATCTAAGCTTGATCTTGCCCTAAATGAAAACAAGATTTTAAAAGGTAAAAATGATTGTGAAAATGTTTTGAAGAAAAATGAAGTTCCATCTTCAAAACTTGTTTTTGTTTTAAAAGAAAATGATTCTTTGAAAAACAAAATTATATCTATTTCAAAGGATTTGGATTTGATGTCAAATGAAAATGTTTCTTTGAAAAATGATATTGATTCTCATGTTTGCCATGCTAGTGTAGCTTCACATTCTAGCTCACCTATTGCATGCTCCACTTTATCTTCTAGAATTAAAAGTGATATAAATGTTTTGAAAAAGTGTTAATTGTTTGGGCTTCACTTTGAGCCATTGTGCCATGAACCATACACGTTTGGAATCCATATTTCGTAAGAAACAAATTCCATCTATGCATGCACACAAACCACGGCAAATACATGCCCCTCACATTCACACCCATAACACTTTGTATGCTCATGTGTACACTTGCACACATTGTGGATGTAAGGGTCACCTTGCTAAATTTTATTATGATAGGATGCATGATTCTAATTTAGCAAATAAATTTGCTTAGGTTAGGAAAGGAGCTAACCCCCATGGACCCAAAAGAGTATGGGTACCAAAGACCACTCCTATTTTATTTGATGTAGGTGTGGGCTCTTACATGACGTGAGAGTGATGGTGCCTTGAGGTGGATGCGTTCCGAGCTTAAAGATGACAATTTGAATGCATCACTTTTAAGAGGAGTTTGGTGGGAGGACCACCTTAGTTTGGAGACATAGAGATGTACCCTCATGGTTTTGGTAACGATCTCTAACTCCCTTTTATGTTTACATGCTTTTCATATTGTTGATTTTTAGCATGTCATGTTTCATGATTAGTATGTTAAATGTCATGATTACTAGACTTGTGATATGCATGATTAGTATTTGAGATCACTCATGTTTAATATGGACTTATACTTTTGTGTTCTCACATTTATTTTAGCTATTGTGTATATCTTAGATCTAATGCATGTGCATTTACCCTAATGATCATATGAGTTTTGTTTTGATTTTTATGCTTAATGTTTTGATTACATGTTTAGATATTAGTTTTTATTAAAACTTGGATATATACTTGTACAACTAGTGAGCCACAAATAGATTATTATATGTTTGTGCTTGAACGCTCATTTGTACCCATTAAATGTACTAGTATAATTTAGTTTTGATGATTCATACATTTTGACTTGTATTCCATATTTTTGATATGTTTTTCATGTTTTTGTTAAATTTCATGTATATGTCTATTTTGCCTAAACTATTAGTTATATATATACATCCTTGAGCCACTTGCCTTCATGCATATACTTTTGTAGACTTGTTCATGTTTGGATATGTATGTATACTCTAGTTTGTACAAAACATACATATACCTTGAAGGATTCTAGTTTTGATGATTTTCATGTTTTAAGGAATTTCACATTGAGCTTGATTGCATATTTTCATGATGATGTGTTTCACATAACTCTTATACACTCATTTTACTTAATGTTTTCTCATGATTTTGTTTTTCATGAGTATGATATGTGCCTTATAGATTTTGAATGTTGATGATCGTATGACTTACTTGTTTTTCATGAAATATATTTTATTTTATTCCTTACTTGAAGGATTTCGTACTAGTTTACAAGTTTATCATTAAACTAGTTGTGGTATTCTTAATATGGTTGAGTTTTCAAACATGTTATATTATTTTCAAACTTATTTTTGAAAACTCCTGCCTATCTAAGGGCCGGTTGGTTGGGCGACCATGCCTTGTATGCTCATATTGAAAATCTATTTAACATGTGCATGAAATGGGTAGTAGGAAGTATGAGTTATACACTTGATTCTCATTACAGTTTCAATTGATATCATTGTATCTTTTCAATTTGTATCACTATTGACATTCATTTTGTATACTCATACATGTTTTTATATATGTATGCTTAAACTTCAAATAGTATCAATTTCTATTGGTATTTACTTAAAACACATATATATGTATTTACTTTTATTTGTGCTTACTATATCTCTATATCTTTGAGCACAAATTTTAGTTATGCTAAGCTTGATTTCTTAAATAACAATTATATTTCAATTGGTTATTGTTCAATTGGTATCTTATACAAGCTTATGCATCATTTTGTTTATTATTTCATAAAGGGGGAGAAAATTCATATTCCACCTTTCAATTGGTTTTGTTTACATTTGGTATCTTACTCCCACACTTTATGTTGAAAAATGATGGAAAAATGATATTAATTTTTTAATTTGGTATCATACGCTCTTAATGAAAAATATTTTCAATTGGTATATGTTTCATTTTCAATATTGGTATCAAAAATATTAAATTGATATTATTCTCTATTAGGTATCTCTATTGCAAAATGAGTTTAATGTTTAACCAAAAAGATTTTTTTATGTTTTTCATTTGGTATCAAAAGTGTAAATATTTTCATTGGTACTAATTTTTATAATTGGTATCAAGATTACCTTTATGTTTATATCTTTCTATTGATATCAAATTTTTTTTGGTATCTTCAAAATGTTTAGTTTATTTTCAATTGGTATCATCCTTTGGTATCATGATGTTCTATGTATGCCTTTGAACTAAATTGATATATATTTTTTCAATTGGTATCATAATGTTTTGATTTGATTTCACCCTTGTTGATTTTTGTTTCGGACAAAAAGGGGGAGAACATTTTTTTTACTTTAACCCTTTGTTGATGATTGACAAAAAGGGGGAGAAGTATTTTAGTATATATGCATGTTTATTTTAACGACATGTTTTATATCAAAGTTTATATATCAAAGTAGTTTATATTTGCTTTATGTTTTGTTGATATTGGTATCAAGAGCATGGATATTAGTATTAAGAACATATTTTGTTGTTTTGTTTTGTTGGTATCAAGAGCTTTTATTGAAATTTTATTGGTATCAAGAGCAATTATTTAAGAACATGTTTATTTTAAAATTTGGTATCAAAAGCATGTTTATGTTTATAGCATTCATGACATATCTCTACTTGTTTATTGCTATGCATGAGTTAAGGGGGAGCTTCTATGAAGCTTAACTTTAATTCATACATATATAACTCCATGAGTTTTGTCATCATCAAAAAGGGGAAGATTGTTGGCCCAGAGGCCTTCCACTCTAGTTTTGATGATGATTAACTCATGTAGTTATTGTTTACTAATAATCTTGTGATATTTAGTCTCAGATATTTGATCAAATTATTAGTAGGTGATTAGCTTCAACAAAGGTGTTTTGGAGCTTTCACATGGTGATTTAAGAGCTCGAGCGTCAAAGTTCACATCTAGCACTCGGTTGGAGTCAAGCTTGGGGAATCGCGTTTGGATCGAGTCAACTTGGAGACGACGCTCTACAAGAAGGCTTCGGTTTGTTTAGTTAAGATTTAGTTTAGATCCATTGTAAAGATTAGATAGTATGATATGCTCAAGTTCACAACACACATGTTTCATGTTTTGATTTTCGGTTTAACCGATCTTGGCTTTCATGAATAGATAGAATCAAAATAAGTTTACATGGTTTAATGTATATTAGATTTGATCTATATACATCTATGCTTCATATACTTAGAAAAACTTATTTTGATACACTATTCATGTGTTTAGAGTTTTGTATTTAGACAAAACTTATTTTTGGATTTAATGTCAAAAACATAGATATAATACATTTGATGTATATTGGATTATATCCATAAACTATATGCTTTAAAGTTGTTTAAATATCATGTTTTTGTATTTATACAAGTTTATAGAAAAGCTGTATTTTCCTTTAGAAGTTTGGTTTCTAGAAAATACCGTTTTTAGTTTAAGGCAAAATTTTCAAGTCACAAAAATGGTTCAAAAAATTTGAAATATGTGTTGAATTTTTGTCACACATGTTTGCATTTCAAAGATATAATAAGAACCGATTTTTGTGAAATTTATGTGTTTTTATGAGATTTAATTAAACATAAAAACTCAAGTTTTTAAGACCTATATTAGGCTGAACTGGCTGACTGCCGGTCGACCAGGCCGGTCGACCGTAGCAGTGGGCGGTCGACTGGGCTGGTCAACCGACGTGCACAAAGCGTGCACAGAACATGAACACAGCCAAGCTGGGGAGGCCGGTCGACTGGGTCGGTCGACCGCTGAGAGCTCTGCTCTCTGGAAAAGCCTCCGGTTGACCGAGTGGTCGACCAGACAGAGAGCATGCTCTCTGTCTCCGGCTTCGGTCAACCGGGCAGTCGACCGGCCAGAGAGCCGTTGCTCTCTGGATCCAGTCCCGGTCAACCGGGCGATCGACCGGCAGGCGCAACGGTCAAAAATGTGATCGTTGGCCGGTCGACCGGAAGGACAATCTGGCCCTTTTCAACTGCCAACGGGCATATTTGAAATGAGGGTATAAATACCCCATTTCTTGGTTGTTTTCAACAAGAATTTTAAAGAGCAAAATTTTCATCTTCTCAAGTGTTTTAATACAAGTTTTCAAAAGAGTTTTAAGCTTAAAGATTTGATCTTTATTTGTTTCAAAAGGGTTGAAAAATTCAAAGAAAAAGAAAGTCTTTGGGACTGTTTTTGATCTTCACTTTATATTTATTCTAGAAGTTTTCCCAAGAGTTTTTCTTTGTGATTTTGATTTCCAAACTCTTTATTTCTCACACTTGAGCTTATCATTCTATCCTATCTATAGGATCATTGTTTAGTGAGAAAAGAATTGGTTTGTGGCTGTTAGACCACCAAGTTGTAAACCTTCCATTGATTGTGATATCCCTCTAGTGAGAGGTGATTGAGTTGTTATCCCTCAAGTGTGAGGTGATAGTGGAAGTGCTATTTGGCTCCCTCTAGTGAGAGGTGAAGAGTGTGTTGAAATCCCTCAAGTGTGAGGTGATTGATTTGTTGTTGGCTAAGTGCCTATCCCTCTAAGTGTAGAGGTGATTTGTTTGTGCCTTGCCTCTAGTGAGAGGTTGTATTGTTGAGAGAGGAGTTGTGTACTCCCAATTGTATTTGCCCCAAATCCTCAGTGGAGGTTCCCTGTGTGGGAAGTCCTGTGTGGACGAGTTAATGGAAATCCTTCTGTGTGAAGCGGGGACGTAGAGCTGTGTGCTCGAATCTCGAACATACCTTGTGTTTGTGTTTGATCCACTTTCTCTAACTCTCTCTCTTACATTTGAGCATTGCATCATATTGCCATATCATATACATGCTTGTGTTGTTTGTGTGTGCCCATACTTGTGTTTAACCCAGAGAGCTTTACATAGCAACTCAACTCTTATTTAGAGGAATTCAGAGGAGTTAGTCCAGAGCCCTTCACCGGGAATTCGGCTAAACTCGTTGGTTACACTAAGTGTGTTGCATTAAGTTTTTAATTCCGCATTATTATTCATTAGATTAGCCTTACACTTATTCACCCCCCTCTAGGTGTATTTTCAGAAAAACTAGCTAAGCATCATATAGAAGATGGAGAGATTACAATGGAGAATAAAGGGGACACCTTTACATATATTGTCACTCTCTATTATATTAGTATCTCTCTCTCCCTCCAGAATCAACTCAGCCCTAATACATGAATCTAAAACAAAATGAAAATACAAAAGAAAGAGAAGAAGAACTACACTAACCTGTACGAAAGGAGAGAAAACCCTAGCCTACAGCCTTCTTTGCTCATTTATGGCCCATCCTTGCAGAATTATAGGCAAATGTGAGCTCTGGATGACGAGACAAAGCCATGCGTCGAAGATTAACGCGTGGGCCCACCAAAATGCCGTGTTTCCTCGGCAATCTATGCTAAATTAGGGCCAATTACCCTGAATTTTGGTCACGTGATTCATCTGGCTTCTAGCATCTTCTGCATGTATTTGGTTTTACTGTTAGGACGTATATTTTTCCAGATACAGCTTCAAATACAAGAATCCAAGGTGTTCTTTTAGAATCTCTTTGGCTTAACATCCAAGAAATCCAAATTAATTACCCAAATAGATATAATTAAACTCTTATTACTCATTTGCCCCTTATTCTTGATTATTTGTAAAATAGACCAAAACACGGGTGAGAGGCGTCATTTTATTCATAAATCGGTAGAGAAATACGATATGCGGATGCAATTGATACTAATCACACCCCCACACTTATCTTTTTGCTCGCCCTGAGCAAAATAGAAAAGAAAAACTAAACTACAAATGTTATTACACCACTTTCGCAGGTGACGCGATTGCACTGAGCTTGTGCAATAAGCCGTTAAACCTCTAGGCTACCCTTAGAGGAGGAGTTTTATCCCCTGAGGGTTTTCAGCATATTACACCCACAAAATCTATAAAGAAAGAAAGCAAAAGTTAGTATTTTGAAAATGCATTTTGAAAAAAAGACAAGTTTTCAAAACATTTTTGCAAAAATATAAGCGATCTAAGATCATAAGTCCACCAAAAAATTATTCTTCCTTAAATTTAGTCTATATGCAGGATCTTGTCTTCAATTGAGGTAAGAATTCAAAATTGGATTGAATATTTTATCCTTCATAAAACCTAGATAATATGCACTTTGAGATAGTGAAGATTTCTGGGATTTCAACTTTAACCGTTGATCGGTCGCTGATATTGCACATTCATTGTCACATTCTCATACTTATTATATAATAAACTCTGCTTTTATTCTTAATTCTTGTCTAATTTATATGCAGGCTCATTATTAAAGCAAAGGAAAGAGAAACGAGCCCAAAAGCCCATCAAATTCTGATTTAATTCAGAATTAATTCGAAATCAGAAAATCAGGGCAGATCATGACAAATTAGAGAAGTTGAAGACCGGTTAAAATAAATCTTTCAAATCAATTGGTTAAAGCCAAAGATCTTTTGTTAAATCCAGGAGCTGAAACGGGAATTCTAGAACCAGATAAAGTCAAGTCATAAAACCAGGAGCTGTATCCCTCTGGGTGTGGCCACCTCCGCGGCCAAAGTCGCATTTCGCGGCTTTGTTGACTCCTTTGGGGGAGCGTTTGCTCCCCTATCTTCGTATGCCCCTCTTCGTTAGATTTTGCCTATAAATACTGGGTTTTTCAGAGACCATAGGAAGCGACTTAGCAGAGATAGATTTTAGGCCAGTTTTTCATTCTTTTTAGTGTAGTTTTTATTTTCTTTTTATGTAATTTTCAGTTTTCATTTATGTAATTCAGAGGAGATCAGAGTTTTATAGGAGAATGAGAGTTCGTTTTCTTTCTTTTAATTCTTTACTTTAGATCACCAACACCATCAACACCCAACTCTTTTATCACTCTTTTCAATTTCTTTGTATATATCCATTTTCTATTTTCTCCACCTTCTCAATCTACCACTTTCTTCCTAACTTAACTATAACTTATTTTCTTTTTCTTTACAAGAACTAAAAGACGAACTCTAATCAGTTTTTGTAACTTAAAAGAAAACTTGTAAAAAAGCTTCAATCGCTAGTCCTTTCCTGTGAATCACGGCCCGCATAGCCACTAGCTATAGCGGTAGTATTGAGTACTTACACATTCTATTCTTAAGTTCTAAAATTCTGTATTCTTTTATACAGGTTCCAACTCAATCAACCATCAAGTTATTTATTTATATATTTCTTTCTTTTTTCTTTCTTTAGTTTTCTTAGGCTTTTAATTTACCCGGATAGTGAGTCTTTAACTGATGACTCCCAGACCAGACGATCTTAGTGCACAAATGAGAAAATATCTTTCGGGCTTAAGCACTCGAGTAAACAAGGCCACAAAATTAAGGGGATTATTTGTTTCTTTCAACCACCATTAACCGTGAATAATCATGCTTCTTGAGGCATAGTTATCCAACTTAATAAGTGGTTTTTTCTTCATATATGCCATATATTTTTTTCTTTTTATTTATTTTTACTTTATGGCATTTTAGGTCTTTGTTTCTATCCCAAAAATGTGTAAGTGTGAAGTGCATACTATCTAAGGTAAAAAATTTAAAATAAAATTCTCTTCACTCTCTTACTTAACCTATAATCTTAAACAAGATCCATTATTTCGACTAGGTTTAAGATGTCATAATTTAAGGCTTCCTTAATTTCTAAGGTCATCTTAATTTTTTTAAAAATAGATTAAAACTTTGTCTCTTGTTTCAAAAAGTTTTTTAAAGAAAGGGAAAATTCTATACAAAAGGAAAAATTCTAAGAATGTCCTAAAAGAAGTAAAAAAGAAAGAAAATCTAAAAACTCTACGTTAATAGACCCTCCCCCAAACTTATCTCATGCATTGTCCTTAATGCATCGTGAATATATGTATGCATGAAACAAATAGAGATGGAAGGAGAAATCACCTTAGGTGGTGGTTCTGATGGTGGTCTGATTGGTTCACGAAATGCGGCCCAATTTAATTTGTGTGGATTTCGCAGAAACCCACCAGAGACCCCTCAATATAACCCACTATAATGATGTGAATAAGAATGATTTTTATAAAGAATTTTATCTCATCTAATTTCTAAATTTTTAAATAATTTTGGAGTCAATTTTATCAACACCCTCGTCCCAAAATGGAGTGTGAAAATATGGAATAATTGATTTGAACTCAGAAAGTACAGAAACTATGATTGAATCTAGAAATTGACTGAAGTCAAGTAAAGATTTAGGAGTCAAAATTTGTTTAAGAAGTGGGTCCAAATCGAGAAGTTGAAACTCAAGTTCATATTCATTTTACCACAATGGAATGTGACTTCCTAAGGTTGGTGATTCAAGTTCAAGAATGGCAGGTGTGGGAATCAAAATCGACTCTAAAATGTTGCTCAAGTTGGGTAACAAAATAAGAGTCAATATTGATTCAAGAATTTGAAATGAATCACAAATTTGAGGATCGAAGTCACATTCTTTTTTGAATTCAAATTCATAAAATGAGAACTTGTCAATTTGCCAATAGGACTTTTAAAAGCATGGTATTGATCAAATCAATATGATGATCATAAAAGATAGGTGATTCATTTCACGATAGACTGGTACATGATCTAATATTGACTCAGGAAAAGAATTGCAATCAAGTGAAGACACCAGAGTCATTATTGAATCAAGAATTGGAATTGAATTACCAAATTGAGGCTCAAGATCACATTCATGAAAGTGCACCTAGAGGGAGGGTGAATAGGTGTATGGCTAATCTAATGATCAATATGTTGGCCAATGGCCTTCCACTCTAGTTTTGATGATGATCAACACTCATGTAGTTATGCTTACTAATATTCTTGTGTTTCTAAGTTTCAGATCATTAACAGGATATTAGTTTGATGATTAGCTTCAACAAGATGATTAGAAGCTATTCATGATGATTCCGGTGCCAAAGCTTAAAGATCATACCTTTGCACTTGGAGAATCACGGAGTTTGGACCGAGTCTACTTGAAGATGGAAGATCGACAAGAAGACTTAGGTATCCTAGTTTAGATAGAGTTTTAGATCCATTTGTAAAGCTTAGTTTAGTTGATATGCTCAAGTTCACACAACACACACGGTTTATGTTTTGGACATGTGTTTTCATGAATAGTTTATCAAAACAAGTTTAACTTATTCCTATGTATATTAGATATGTTCTAGATATACATTCATGCTTTAAACTTGCTAGACAAACTTATTTTGACTATCCTATTCATGTTTTGGAAAAATCAAGTTTGATAAAAATACAAGTTTTGTTTTTGATAAATTGGCAAGACACAAAATGAATTGATATGATTGATATATGTCTTGAAATTTTTATCACAAGTTTGGTTATCAAAGTAAAATGATAAAACAAGTTTTAGAAAAACATATTTTTAGAAAAACAGTTTTTATTGTGATTAAAACTATTTTTTAGATTTACTGTGATTTTATGGGATTTTTATTGAGTGAAAAGACCTATTTTCAAATCCCGTATCTGTGCAGAACTGAGGACTGGCTGACAGGCCAAGTCGGTCGACCGGACCGGTCGACCGCACCATAGGCCGGTCGACCGGGACGGTCGACCGACGTGCACAAGTCTGTGCACGTTTTGGAGTCTCTGGGACGGTCGACCGGGCCGGTCGACCGAGATGAGAGTTCTGCTCTCAGGATGTTTCGGTCGACCGGGCCGGTCGACCGCCTTTGCCCAACGGTCACATTTTTGACCGTTGGCGGTCGACCGGGCCGGTCGACCGATGCCTGTCAGAGCTGCCAGCTCAGCCTAACGGCTAGTTTTGTATAGGGGCTATATAAACTCCATCTCTTTGGGGATTTTGGCCAAGTTTTCTAAGAGAAAAATTTTCAGTTTTCTGAAGTGTTTAAAAGAGTTTTAAAAAGAGTTTTTGGGCTTTAAACTTCTCATCTCTATTTGTTTTGGGTTTTTGGAAAATCAAAGAAAGCTAGGGTTTTGGGAGATTGTATTGATTTGCTTTTTCTATCTTCTACAAGTGATTTCCCAAGAAGTTTTTCTTTGTTGCTTGTTTCCAAAAACACTTTGATTCCACACTTGAGCTATCTTCTATCCTAAACTATTTAGGATCTTGTTTTGTGGAAAAAGAAAGAAAGAGAGAGTTTTGAGGTTGTTGGTTGTAACCTCTAAGTTGTACACCCTTATTCTTGTTGTATCCCTCTTAGGTAGAGGTGATCGGGTGATTGGTTTGTATCCCTCAAGTGTGAGGTGATAGTGTTTGGTTGTGAGCCTCTTCGGTAGAGATGTGTGGATTGGTTGTTGTTTTGGCTACGGGCCTAACCCCTCGGTTGTGAGGAGGTTGTTGTTTGAGAGAGGAGTTTGGTACTCCTAGAGTTGTAAGAAATCCTCTTCGGTAGAGGTTCCCTCGGTGGGAGTTGAGATAGTGGAAATCCTACACGGTGGTGTAGGCGGGGATGTAGAGCAAGGTGCTCGAACCTCGAAACAAATCTTGGTGTTTGCGATTGCTCCCATTGTCTCTCTAACTCTCTCTCATTTACTTTGTGCAAAGCATCATACTTCATATCATACCATATTTGCTTGTGTTGTGCATAATTCATATTGCCTTGTATTATTTCATATTGCTATATCCTTTATTGCTTGGCTTGATTGTGTGTGCACATTGTGAATTGCTTGTGTGTTTGTGCATCACCTATACTCATCCAACAAGAGCTTCACATAGCGCCTCAACCCATATCTAGGGGAATCAAGAGAAGTTAGTCCAGAGCCTCGCAAGGGGAATTCGGCTACACTTATTGGATTGTATTAAGTGTGTTGCAAGATTTGCATTAGCTTCCGCATTTAGCGCACTTAGTTTGCATTTAGTTTCTTAGATTAGCACTTACACCTATTCACCCCCCCTCTAGGTGTTTTACACAATAATGCGGAATTAAAAACTTTATGCAACACACTTAGTGTAACCAACGAGTGTAGCCGAATTCCTGGTGAAGGGCTCTGGACTAACTCCTCTGAATTCCTCTAAATAAGAGTTGAGGTGCTATGTAAAGCTCTCTTGGTTAAACACAAGTATGGGCACACACAAACAACACAAGCATGTATATGATATGCCAATATGATGCAATGCACAATGTAAGAGAGAGAGTTACAGAAAGTGGATCAAACGCAAACACCGAGATATGTTTCAAGGTTCGAGCACACGGCTCTACGTCCCCGTCTTCACACAGAAGGATTTCCTAACTCGTCCACACAGGACTTTCCATATAGGGAACCTCCACTGAGGATTTGGGGCAAATACAACCGGGAGTACACAACTCCTCTCTTAACCAATATAACCTCTCACTAGAGGCAAGGCACAAAATAAATCACCTCTACACTTAGAGGGATAGGCACTTAGCCAACAACAAATCAATCACCTCTCACTTGAGGGATTCCAACACAACCTCCACCTCTCATTAGAGGGCGCCAAATACCACTTCCACTATCACCTCACACTTGAGGGATTCAACTCAATCACCTCTCACTAGAGGGATATCACAATCAATGGAAGGTTTACAACTTGGTGGTCTATCTCAACCACAAACCAAATCTTTTCCCACAAAACAATGATCCTATAGATAGGATAGTTAGATAAGCTCAAGTGTGAGAAAATCAAGGTGTTTAGAAATCAAATAACAAAGAAAAATACTTGGAAAAACAACTTGAATTTGATAGAAATGAAGAACAAGACAAATATCCCAAATCTCTATTTTTCTTTGATTTTTCCAACCCTTGAAAAACAAATAAAGATGAATCATTTTGGCTTAAAAACTCTTTTGAAAAGTTGTATTAAAACACTTGAAAATGAGAGAAATTTAGCTCTTGAAATTCTTATTGAAAAACCAACTCAAATGGGATATTTATAGCCCTATTAGAAATCTGCCCGTTGGCAGCTGAAAAGGGCCAGAATGCCCTTCCGGTCGACCGGCCGGTCGACCGGCCAACGGTCAAAAATTTGACTGTTGAGCCCTCCGGTCGACCGCCCGGTCGACCGTGCCAGATCTAGAGAGCAACTGCTCTCTGGCCGGTCGACCATGCTGGAAACAGAGAGCAGACTCTCTTCCTGGTCGACCGACTCGATCGACCGGAGGCTTTTCCAGAGAGCAGAGCTCTCTGGCGGTCGACCGGCCTCCCCAACCTGGCTGCGTGCACGTTCTGCGCACGTCGGTCGACCGGCCCGGTCGACCGCCCACTGCTACGGTCAACTGGCAGCCAGCCAGTCCAGCTAATATGGGTCTTAAAACTTGGATTTTTATTATCAATTAAATCCCATAAAGTCACATAAATTCCACAAAAATTAGTTCATGTTATATCTTTGAGATACAAACATGTTTGAGTAAAAATCAAATCATGTTACAAACATTTTGAACCATTTTTGTGACTTGAAAAATTTGCCTTAAACCAAATTCTGTATTTTCTAAAAATAGAATTTTTGAAATGGAAATCCGATTTTTTCAAAACACATGTAAATACAAAAACATGATATTTAAACAACTTTGAATATATAGTATATGAATACAATCCAATATACATGAAAGGTATTATATCTATGTTTTTGACATTAAATCCAAAATAGGTTTTGTCTAAATACAAAAATCCAAACTCATGAAGTAGACTATCAAAATAAGTTTTTCTAAATAGATGAAGCATATATGTATATAGATCAAATCTATTATACATTAAATCATGTAAATTTGTTTTGATTTTATCTATTCATGAAAACCAAGATCGGTTAAACCGAAAACCAAAACCAAAACATGAAACGTGTGTGTGTTGTGAACTTGAGATATCACACTATCTAATCTTTACAATGGATCTAAACTAAATCTTAGACTAAACAAACCGAAGCCTTCTTGTAGAACGCCGTCTCTAAGTTGACTCGATCCAAACGCGATCCAAAGAGCTTGACTCCAACCGAGTGCTAGATGTGAACTTGACGCTCGAGCTCTTGAATCACCATGTGAAAGCTCCAAAGCACCTCTGTTGAAGCTAATCACCTACTAATATCTTGGTTAAATATCTGAAACTAAATATCACAAGATTATTAGTAAACTATAACTATATGCGTTAATCATCATCAAAACTAGAGTGGAAGACCTCTGGGCCAACAATCTCCCCCTTTTTGATGATGACAAAACTCATGGAGTTATATATGCATGGATTAAAGTTAAGCTTCAAAAAAGCTCCCCCTTAACTCATGTATAACAATAAACAATAAGATATGCAATGAATGTTAAACATGAATATGCATAAACATGCATAAAACAATGAAATAAGGATGCTCTAGATACCAAAATTTTAAAATAAATTACTTCTCCCCCTTTTAAAATAAACATGTTCTTAAATACTAATTGAAAATATAAACTTAAAATAAACATGTTCTTTAAATAATTGCACTTGATCCAATAAAAATTTCAATTGAAAGATAATCAATAAAAGCTCTTGATGCCAATTCAACAATAAAAATTTTAATAAAAGTTCTTGATACCAACAAAACAAAACAACAAAATATGTTCTTGATACTAATATCTATGCTCTTGATACTAATATCAACAAAACATAAAACAAATATTTTTAATATAAATTTAAATAAACATACATATATACTAAAATACTTCTCCCCCTTTTGTCAATCATCAACAAAGGGGTTAAAGTAAACAATAAAATAATGTTCTCCCCCTTTTTGTCCGAAACAAAAATCAATAAAGGGGTGAAATCAAACAAATCAATAATAAGGATATATGAGATATACATTCATGAAGAGGAAGATGCTAAGTTAACTACCCGACATACATGCATTACATGAAGAAGGGATGACAAACCCTAACTCACATAACGCATAATATGCAATGCATAAGTGGAGATGTGAAGCTCCTCATTACACACGTGTATCGCATAAAGAAGAGTTGTCAAACTCCTTAATATAAGATACACTCAATATAAATCTATGTGTAGAAGAGATATTAAGCTCCTCTTGCATCTAGGCAATACATATCAAAACATTTTTAAATCAATTTTTTTTGATAATCACTTAAAACAAAATTTGAAATTAACTCAAGGTAATAAAACACATTTTGAGATACCTTTGTAAATAAAATTTTTTTTAAGATACTAATTGTAAATAAACAATACAAATTTTGAATTCTTCTTAAATCAACAAATCAAGATATCACAAGATATAGATACCATATGAAATAGGAAATTTGTGATACCAATTTAAATTGAAAAATTGAAAACAAAAATATTTTTACATTTTGATACCAATGAAAGAAAATATTTTGATACCAATTTAAATTTACATTAAATTTTGATATCAATAGAAATACATAATAAATTTTGATACCAAGTAGGTAAAACATATTGATACCAAATGAAATTTAAACTCAATTGGAAATTAAAATATATAGATGCCACTAGAAATATATGGATACCAATTGAAATAAATAGATACCAATTGAAGTATATTGTAAACTTTGATATCAATAAAAATACCTATTGAAAATAATGCATAAGCTTATAAAAAGTACCAATTGAGAAATCAATTGAAATCAAAATTTATTCAAGCTTAGCATAAACATACTTTGTGCTTTAAATATGTAAATATTTTGTAACTCAAGCACAAACATATCATTTATATGTATGAAAAATGATAATACCAATAGAAATTGATATTATATGAAAAGAAACATACATATATAGAAAACAAACTATAAGTATACATGAAAATATCAATTGAGATACCAATTGAAAATATGATGTGAAACAAATGTATAACTCATAATAAATCACCCTTTTCATGCACAAGATAGAGGATTTTCAATAAGGCATACAAGGCATGCTCGCTCATCCGTCCGCCCTTGGAAGGGTAGGGGTTTTCAAAAATAAGTTTGAAAATAATATAACACGTTTGAAAACTCTACCAATGAAGAATACCGCAACTAGTTATATGATAAAATTGTAAACTAGTACGAAATCCTTCAAGCAAGAAATAAAACAAAAATATATTTCATGAAAAACATGTAAGTCACACGATCATCAAACACTCAAAAACTATAAAGCACATATCATACTCATGAAAACAATCTTGAGAAAACTTTAAGTAAAGTGAGTATATAAGAGTTATGTGAACCACATCATCATGAAAATAGGCAATCAAGCTCAATATGAAATTCCTTAAAACATAAAAAACAAGAAAATCTAATTTTCATCAAAATAATTTAATCTTCAAGGCATATGTATGTCTTGTACAAACTAAAGTATACATACATATCCAAACATAAACGA
The DNA here is from genome assembly GCA_038442645.1 of Agave tequilana. Lineage (NCBI taxonomy): Eukaryota > Viridiplantae > Streptophyta > Magnoliopsida > Asparagales > Asparagaceae > Agave > Agave tequilana. The sequence continues at coordinate 71,766 of JAVJIF010019378.1, read as the reverse complement.
GTCCACAAAAGTATATGCATGAAGGCAAGTGACTCAAGGATGTATATGTATAACTAATAGTTTAGACAAAATAGACATATACATGAAGTTTAACAAAAATATGAAAAACATGTCAAAATATGGAATACAAGTCAAAATGTATGAATCATCAAAACTTGACTATACTAGTACATCTAATGGGTACAAAGGAGCATTCAAGCACAAACTTATAATAATCTATTTGTGGCTCACTAGTTGTACAAGTATATATCCAAGTTTTAATGAAAACTAACATCTAAACATGTAATCAAAACATGAAGCATAGAAATCAAAATAAAAAACTTATATGATCATTATGGTAAATGCACATGCATTAGATCTATGATATATACAATAGATAAAACAAATGTGAGAACACAAAAGTATAAGTCCATATAAACATGGGTGTCTCAAATACTAATTATATATATCACTAATCTAAATAATCATGACATTTAACATACTAATCATGAAACATCAAAACATGCTAAAAATGAATAATATGAAAGCATGTAAACATAAATGGGAATTAAAGATCGTTACCAAAACCAATGGGGCACATCTCCATATCTCCAAACCAAGGTGGTCCTCCCACCAAACTCCCCTTGAAAGTGATGCATCCAAATAGTCCTCTTTAAGCTTGGAACGCATCCACCTCAAGGCACCATCACTCTCACGTCATGTGAGAGCCCACACCTACATCAAATAAAATAAGAGTGGTCTTTGGTACCCATACTCTTTTGGGTCCATGGGGGTTAGCTCCTTTCCTAACCCAAATAAACTTATTTGCTAAATTAGAATCATGTATCCTATCATAACAAAATTTAGTAAGGTGGCCCTTACATCCACAATGTGTCCAAGTGTACACAGGAGCATACATTGTGTGATGGGTGTGAACGTGAGGAACATGTGTATGCCATGGTTTGTGTGCATACATAGGAGGAACTTGTTTCTTTCGAAACATAGATTCCAAACGTGTATGGTTCAAAGCACAATGGCTCAAAGTGGAGCCCAAACATTCAACACTTTTCTTCAAAACATTTATATCATTTTTAATACTAAAAGATAAAGTAGAGCATGCAATAGGTGAGCTAGATGATGAAGCTACACTAGTATGGCAAACATGAGAATCAATATCATTTTTCAAAGAAATGTTCTTCTTAGAACCAAATCCAATTCCTTTGATATAGAAACAATTTTCATTTTTAAAGATTCATTTTCTTTTACAACAAAATCAACTTTTGAAGATAAAGCCTCATTTTCTTTAAAACAATTTCACAATCATTTTTACTTCTCAAAAGTTTGTTTTCATTAAGGGCAAGTTCAAGTTGGGATTTAAGTGAGTCACGTTCACTTGAAATCTCATACCTCTCTTGCAAAGCAACATCAAGCTTAGAAGACAAGTTTTCATTTTCTTTGTTGAGTCCAAAACTCTTCTTTTTTAAAGTTTTATATTTTTCTAATAATTTTTCACAAACAATTGAAAGTTCTTCATTCAAAGCATCGGCATCAATATGATCATCACCAGAAGAACTAGCACAATCATCTAGTTGGGATTCCAAATATGTCTCAAGTGAGTCATTCCCTTGGACCATATAGCATCGTTGTTCGGATTCATCCTCACTAGATTCCTTCTCCATTTGGATTGGCAATTGAAGCTTGGAGGAGGTCAACGTGTTCCACACTGCAAAGGCAGAATCACAGTTAGAAATTATCATAAGATATTCTTTGTTAAGCGTGCTTCTAAGTGCCTCAAGGGCTTGTGCATTGGCCTCTATATGCTTGCTATTATCAAGATAAGATTTTTTGGTAGTGGCAAGGAAAACATGCAAGCCTAGGGTTTTCAGTGTTGGCCCAAAGGCCTTCACCCTAGTTTTGATGATGATCAACTCATGTAGTTATAGTTACTAATGATCTTGTGTTTAATTAGTGACAGATTCATGATCAAGATCTTAGTAGGTGCATAGCTCTACAAAGGATAAAAGAACAAGATTTGGAGCTTGCATGTGGTGATCCAAGGAGTTTTTGGATCAAGCTTGGACCAAGTCAAGAAGATGAGAAGCCTTCAAGGGAAGACTTCAAGAAGTTGAAGACTTGGGTCTAGGTATAGAATTTGTATTTTTGTTTTAGTAAAAATGTAAAGGATAGATAGTTGGTGGATTGCTCAAGTTATATCACACACACACTCTTGATAGAACTCTTGATTTTAAGTGCTTTCATAAAAAGATTTTCTAGAGTAGAAAAAGATTTTTCTTTGAGACAAAATACTATTTTGGATTTTGGTATTTCATAGTTCATATCATTAAACCAAAATCATGATTAGTGCTTTATGTCAAAAACATAGATATTTCTTATTGATTGTGTAGTGAATCATATCCATACACACTATGCTTTAAAATGAACTCAAATATCTTGTTTTTGTATTTGATGAAGACTTAGAAAAACAAGTTTGGAAAACATGTTTTGGAAAATACATTTTGGCTATTGAGCTAATATTTCCAAGTTACAAAAATAGACCAAAACATCTATAACATGTCTTGATTTTGTGCAAGCATGTTTGTTCTTTCAAGTATATTGGTAAAACTATTTTTGTAGAATTTCTATGTATTTTTAGGATTTTATAAAAGATTTTTAAATCCTGTTTTCTGACCTGGAGACTGGCTGACAGGCCAAACCGGTCGACCGGACCGGTCGACCGATGTGCACAGCCCTGTGCACGTTGTCAGCACAGTGGCCGGTCGACCGGGTCGGTCGACCGACCAAGAGAGTTTGCTCTCTGGAAATGTCCAGTCGACCGATAGGTCGACCGACAGTTCATTCCAGGTTATCGGTCGACCGAGCCGGTCGACCGGTGGCTGCAACGGTCAGAAAAATGACCGTTGGCCGGTCGACCGGCGGTCGACCGACAGCACTGACACAGCCCCAACGGCTCTATTTTCTGGCAGCCTATAAAAGGGGGTTTTGTCAATTGTTTTGAGGTTAAGATTTTGGAGATTTCTTGAGCAGTTTTTCTGATACTTTTAGAAGAGTTTCTCCACAAGATTTAAGTGCAAATACTTCCAATCAAAAGGAAGAGTTTTTATCAAGAGAGTGTTAAAGTGATTCTTGAGTTTTCCTCCATAGCTTTCTTTCCTTGATTTTCTCACACCACACTTGAGCTTTCCATTGCTAGATATTCCTATAGGTGTGTTGTAGTGAGAGTGCTCTTTAGGTGATCAAGTGTTGTGATCATCAAAGAGATCCTTTCTTTGTACTTTGAGGAAGCGGGCAAGTGTGCTCGTTGTGGTTGGAGTTCGGTTGTGAACTCTTGGTGGTTCGAGGTGCGGCCTCGGCAAGCTTAGGGGGCTTGCGTGTGTACGGGACTTGGGAGTCCGAGGGTTTGTAGGTGTACGGCACCGAGGAGAGATCCGGTGGGATCTTGCATAGTGGAAATCCTTCGTGTGTCGAAGGAGGGGATGTAGAGCAAGTGTGCTCGAACCTCGAAACAAACCCTTTGTGTTTGCGATTGCTTACTCTTCCCTCTCTCTCTCTCTTTGTCTCTATTTTATATCTTGCATTCAATTTATTGTGTTCATCTTATATATGCATGATATATTCCCTTGTGCTCATAATTGATATACATACTTGCTTGGGATTGTTGTTAACACTAGTATTCAACCAAGAGAGCCAACGCGGCACCTCAACCCATTCAAGGGGAATCTAGAGGAGCTTGTCCAGAGCCTCGCAAGGGGAATTCGGCAACACTCTTGAGTTTTACATAAGTGTTAAATTAAAAAGAAGTTTTAATTTGGTCAACTTAGTTTTAATTCCGCATTATTTGTTCATAAGTGACCTTTAGATTAGCCATCACCTATTCACCCCCCCTCTAGGTGATCTTACAATTGGTATCAGAGCCAAGTGCTCTTGATATTGGGTCTAACAACCTAGAGTTAAAGATCCTCCTTTAGGCTAATCACAATATTTTGTACACACACCATGGACTTCATGTCACCACCCACCTTTGACATCCTTAACATCCAAATTTGGAAGGTTAAGATGTCATTGTACCTCAAGGCCCTAGGCATTCATGTCTATCTTGCTACATTTAATGATTCATATATTAACAATAGCAAGTATATTGAGGGTAATGCAAAAGCCCTAAATGCTTTGAAGAGTACCCTAAATGATGATTACTTATTTAGGGTTGCTAATATTGATTCGGCTTTTGTAGCTTGGAACATCATCACCTCCCTTGGCGAAAAGGATCTATATTATGCGGGAGCGATTCGGACGTTGGAAGCAACACCTCCAACACATGCTTTATGGTCCAAGGGGATAACCCCCTTGAGGTAAATTCCGAATCCGATGATGAGAACATGTCATATGATGAGCTCACTACCTTTTGTCATCTTATACTTGAAAAATATGACATGCTTAAAAGGAATAATAAAAATTTGAAAAAGGAAATTGCTTGCATGCATGTAGAACATGACTCTTTTAGAGATAACATTGCATGCTTAGAAAAAGATAACAATATTTTGAAAAAGAAATTTGATTGCATGCATGTAGAAAATGATTCCTTGAAAAATAAACTTGCATGTTTAGAAAAGAAAAAGAAGATTTGAAAAATGAGAATGTTTCCCTTATGTCTAAATTAAATGATTTGTGTGAAGGGAACACTATTTTGAAGGATAAGATCATTTTGGTGGAAAAACAAAAGGAAAATATTTTTCAAGAAAATATTACTTTGAAAAGAAAATTTGTTGAAAAGGAAAAGACTTTGTTTCTAAAAAGAAAAAGAAAAATGATTCTTCATCTCATCATGCTTTTCATGCCACATCTAATGAGATTGAGAATATGAAAAATAAGATGAATAATTTGAGCTCTAATTTGAGCACATGTGCATTCAATCATTCTAAGTTGGAATCTTTGTTTCAAAAGAAACAAGTTCCCCATGCTCATGCACATACTCATCATGCTCATGCTTATGGTGCACATCACGATCACAATCACACTCATAAGCATCATGCTAAGGTGTACATATGTACACATTGTGGCCGCAAAGGCCATCTAGCAAGATATTGTTTTGATAAGAAACCATATTTATATTTTGCTAAGTATAATAGATTTTGGGTTCCTTACAACAATGCTAACCCCAAAGGACCCAAGAAAACATGGGTACCAAAACCCCCACCCTTTGATTTTGATATAGGTGGAGGCTCTCACAAAACGTGAGAGGATTGGTGCCTTGGTAGCGAATGCAATGAACATGATGGACAAACTTTTGGATGCATTGCTATCAAGGAATTTTGGTGGAAAAGACCACCATACTTGGAGCTTTGTAGTTGGTAATAACTTCTAAACTCCTATTTTTTTTGTACATGCTTTATACTTTTATCATATTCATAGCATGTTCATGTTTTAAGATTTTGTGTGCTTTATGTGGTATTTACATGCTTAGATGTAGAATATATCAAACTTGTATCTATACATGTACACATAGTGAATTACAATTGACTCATATATGATTGAACTTCATGCTCACTTGTATCCACTCTATGCATGTGTATAATCTAGTTTTGATGATTCTCTTTTATACATGTTTTTGCCAATTTTTTTTTGTGTGATTTACTTCATGTATATGCATGTTTAATTCAAATCTAATAAATATACATGTATACCCGTGAGTCTCTTGCCTTCATGCAAACATTTAATAGACTCTTTTAATATTTGGGATATGTATGCATATTGCTAGATTTGTATAATTCATACATATACCATGTAGATTATTTTTAAGATGATTTGTTTGATAAAAATGATTTTTATGTGTTGATTGATAAAAATTTTGATTAGTCATATTTGATTTGAGCTTCAATAACTAATTTCATGTAGATACTATTTACATAACCTTTGAACACTCATCTTTAAGAAAACATATAATTTGGAGCTTTATGGAATATGAGTGCTTGAACTTTTATGTATTTAGTATTATTCATGAAATACATATGATTTCATATTTATGAAGGATCTTTAACTAGTTTGTCAAAAATCCATTTAAACTAGTTATCTATTCTTCAATTGATGCACATGATCCTATTTTTATGGATAAATTCTTTTGTGATTTCAAAATTTTGATGCTTCATTGTATTGAATATTAGTTTAGATGTTAGTATTTGTCAACACTTGGATTTATACTTGTACACCTTATGGACCACAAATAAATCTATATATGATTGGGTTGAATGCTTATTTGTGCCTATTAGATGTACTAGTATAGCCTTATGTTGATGATCATTACATTCTTAAACTTGTATTCCCATTTGGATTTATGTTATGATCATGTGATTTCATTTCATGTATATGGTTATTTTGCCAAAACATTAAGATATACATGGATACCTCTTGAGTCATTTGCCTTTCATGCAAATCTATATATATGGACTCAATTGTGTTAGAGATATGTATGTATGCTTCTTGTATTGACAAAACATACATATATTATGAAACATTTTTTTTAATAAAATTTTTTTTGATTTTCAAGGTTTTAAAAGTTATGATAATTCAAAATTTAAAGGAATATTGAGTTTTATTGTAATTTTCATGATGCTATGCTTCACATAACATTAGTACACTCACATCTCTTGAAAACATTAAATGGACTTTATGGATTAGAGTGTTTTTAGTGCCTTGTGTTTCATTGATCTTTCATGAAAAACTTTTTAACTTATTCCTTGATGGAAGGATCTCGTACTAGTTCTTAAAACAAGTTCATTTAACTAGTTCGAATTCTTCATATGGTAGATTACATGATGTATACACTTATACTTACTTTTCAATTGGTATCATTGGTTATTTGCAATTGGTATCAATATGACTTCATGTTGTGTATATCCATATTTTGATTGTATGTGTGAATGCCTTCAAATTATATCAATTTCTATTGGTATTATCTTGTCATACATATATGTTATCTATTTGTGCTTATTTTACAAGTGGTATTCCCTTTAAAGCACAAAGATTGTTGATGCTAAGCTTAATTAGATTTCAAATTGGTATTTCATAATAAGCTTATGCATTGTGTTTTGAAATTGGTATCAAAAATTCAAAATTTGATTATTTTACAATTGATATCTCAAAATTTGTTGTTACTAAGAAAAAGTTAAAATTTTGTTTTGATAAAGAAAAATTCAAAATTTTTGATTTGTATTGTCTATATGCAAGGAGAGCTTAACATCTCTTCCATATGTAGATTCATGTTGAGTATATTATAATTTGAGGAGCTTGACAACTCTTCTTTTCATGATATACGTGTGTAGGGGGCTTCACATCTCCTCTTATGCATGACATATTATACGTTATGTGAATTAGGGCTTGTCATCCCTCTTTCATGTAATGTATATGTGTCGGGATGCTAACTTAACGTCTTCCTCTTCATGAATTTATATCGCATATAAATTTTATTGATTGATTTGTATTTTACCCTCCTTGATTTCCTTATTTTTGACAAAAAGGGGGAGAAAATTTGTTTGATGATTTGAACTTTGAACCCTTTGTTGATGATTGACAAAAAGGGGGAGAAGTATTTGAGTTATATGCATGATTTCCTTAAGGGGGAGAAGTATTTGTTCCTTACTTAAGGGAGAGAAAGATTTTGAGATGATTTTGAGTTTTTTTTTACTTGTGCTTTTACTCATGCATCACAAGAAATAAAAGATTTGTTTTGTTTTACATGCATTCATTTGCATACATTTTTATGTGCTTCATTGAATATCTATTGCTTATTTATTATGCATGAGTTAAGGGGGAGCTTCTTTGAAGCTTTACTTTAATCCATGCATATATAACTCCATGAGTTTTGTCATCATCAAAAAGGGGAGATTGTTGGCCCAAAGGCCCTTCACCCTAGTTTTGATGATGATCAACTCATGTAGTTATAGTTACTAATGATCTTGTGTTTAATTAGTGACAGATTCATGATCAAGATCTTAGTAGGTGCATAGCTCTACAAAGGATAAAAGAACAAGATTTGGAGCTTGCATGTGGTGATCCAAGGAGTTTTTGGATCAAGCTTGGACCAAGTCAAGAAGATGAGAAGCCTTCAAGGGAAGACTTCAAGAAGTTGAAGACTTGGGTCTAGGTATAGAATTTGTATTTTTGTTTTAGTAAAAATGTAAAGGATAGATAGTTGGTGGATTGCTCAAGTTATATCACACACACACACTCTTGATAGAACTCTTGATTTTAAGTGCTTTCAAAAAGATTTTCTAGAGTAGAAAAGATTTTTCTTTGAGACAAATACTATTTTGGATTTTGGTATTTCATAGTTCATATCATTAAACCAAAATCATGATTAGTGCTTTATGTCAAAAACATAGATATTTCTTATTGATTGTGTAGTGAATCATATCCATACACACTATGCTTTAAAATGAACTCAAATATCTTGTTTTTGTATTTGATGAAGACTTAGAAAAACAAGTTTGGAAAAACATGTTTTGAAAAAATACATTTTGGCTATTGAGCTAATATTTCCAAGTTACAAAAATAGACCAAAACATCTATAACATGTCTTGATTTTGTGCAAGCATGTTTGTTCTTTCAAGTATATTGGTAAAACTATTTTTGTAGAATTTCTATGTATTTTTAGGATTTTATAAAAGATTTTTAAATCCTGTTTTCTGACCTGGAGACTGGCTGACAGGCCAAACCGGTCGACCGGACCGGTCGACCGATGTGCACAGCCCTGTGCACGTTGTCAGCACAGTGGCCGGTCGACCGGGTCGGTCGACCGACCAAGAGAGTTTGCTCTCTGGAAATGTCCAGTCGACCGATAGGTCGACCGACAGTTCATTCCAGGTTATCGGTCGACCGAGCCGGTCGACCGGTGGCTGCAACGGTCAGAAAAATGACCGTTGGCCGGTCGACCGGCGGTCGACCGACAGCACTGACACAGCCCCAACGGCTCTATTTTCTGGCAGCCTATAAAAGGGGTTTTGTCAATTGTTTTGAGGTTAAGATTTTGGAGATTTCTTGAGCAGTTTTTCTGATACTTTTAGAAGAGTTTCTCCACAAGATTTAAGTGCAAATACTTCCAATCAAAAGGAAGAGTTTTTATCAAGAGAGTGTTAAAGTGATTCTTGAGTTTTCCTCCATAGCTTTCTTTCCTTGATTTTCTCACACACACACTTGAGCTTTCCATTGCTAGATATTCCTATAGGTGTGTTGTAGTGAGAGTGCTCTTTAGGTGATCAAGTGTTGTGATCATCAAAGAGATCCTTTCTTTGTACTTTGAGGAAGCGGGCAAGTGTTCTCGTTGTGGTTGGAGTTCGGTTGTGAACTCTTGGTGGTTCGAGGTGCGGCCTCGGCAAGCTTAGGGGGCTTGCGTGTGTACGGGACTTGGGAGTCCGAGGGTTTGTAGGTGTACGGCACCGAGGAGAGATCCGGTGGGATCTTGCATAGTGGAAATCCTTCGTGTGTCGAAGGCGGGGATGTAGAGCAAGTGTGCTCGAACCTCGAAACAAACCCTTTGTGTTTGCGATTGCTTACTCTTCTCTCTCTCTCTCTTTGTCTCTATTTTATATCTTGCATTCAATTTATTGTGTTCATCTTATATATGCATGATATATTCCCTTGTGCTCATAATTGATATACATACTTGCTTGGGATTGTTGTTAACACTAGTATTCAACCAAGAGAGCCAACGCGGCACCTCAACCCATTCAAGGGGAATCTAGAGGAGCTTGTCCAAAGCCTCGCAAGGGGAATTCGGCAACACTCTTGAGTTTTACATAAGTGTTAAATTAAAAAGAAGTTTTAATTTGGTCAACTTAGTTTTAATTCCGCATTATTTGTTCATAAGTGACCTTTAGATTAGCCATCACCTATTCACCCCCCCTCTAGGTGATCTTACATTCAGGTACATTGACATCCTACCCTTTCAAACAACAATGTTAGAAGTATCAAACATAGGTGGGGTCATGAAGTCCATGAGTGTGTGTAACAATATAAGTGTCCAAATGTAAATCTAGATTAGCAAATCCAAGATCACACTTCTAGGTGGTTAAACCTAATATCAGGAGCGTAGGTTCTGATACCAATTGAAAGTACACCTAGAGGGGGGTGAATAGGTGTATGGTTAATCTAATGATCAATAATGCGGAATTAAAAACTTTATGCAACACACTTAGTGTAATCAATGAGTGTAGCCGAATTCTCAGTAAAGGGATCTGGACTAACTCCTCTGAATTCCTCTGAATAAGAGTTGAGGTGCTATGTAAAGCTCTCTTGGTTAAACACAAGTATAGGCACACACAAATAACACAAGCATGTATATGATATGGCAATATGATGCAATGCACAATGTAAGAGAGTGAGAGAGTTAGAGAAAGTGGATCAAACGCAAACATCGAGATATGTTTCGAGGTTCGAGTACACAGCTCTACGTCCCCGCCTTCACACAGAAGGATTTTCACTAACTCGTCCACACAGGACTTTCCACACAGGGAACCTCCACTGAGGATTTGAGGCAAATACAACCGGGAGTACACAACTCCTCTCTTAACCAATGCAACCTCTCACTATAAGCAAGGCACAAAACAAATCACCTCTACACTTAGAGGGATAGGCACTTAGCCAACAACAAATCAATCACCTCACACTTGAGGGATTCCAACACAATCTCCACCTCTCACTAGAGCGAGCCAAATAGCACTTCCACTATCACCTCACACTTGAGGGATTCAACTCAATCACCTCTCACTAGAGGGATATCACAACCAATGGAAGGTTTACAACTTGGTGGTCTATCTCAATCACAAACTAAATCTTTTCCTACAAAACAATGATCATATAGATAGGATAGTTGATAAGCTCAAGTGTGAGAAAATCAAGGTGTTTGGAAAGCAAATAACAAAGAAAAATACTTAGGAAAACAACTTGAATTTGATAGAAATGAAGAACAAGACAAATATCCCAAATCTCTATTTTTCTTTGATTTTTCTAACCCTTGAAAAATAAATAAAGATGAATCCTTTTGGCTTAAAACTCTTTTGAAAAGTTGTATGAAAACACTTGTAAATGAGAGAAATTTAGCTCTTGAAATTCTTGTTGAAAAATCAACTCAAATGGGGTATTTATAGCCCCATTAGAAATCTGCCCATTGGCAGCTGAAAAGGGCCAGAATGCCCTTCCGGTCGACCGGCCAACGGTCAAAAATTTGACCGTTGAGCCCTCCGGTCGACCGCCCGGTCGACCGTGCCAGATCCAAAGAGCAACTGCTCTTTGACCGGTCGACCGCCCGGTCGACCGAGCTGGAAACAGAGAGCAGACTCTCTGCCCGGTCGACTGACCCGGTCGACCGGAGGCTTTTCCTGAGAGCAGAGCTTTCTGGCGGTCGACCGACCTGGTCGACCGGCCTCCCCAGCCTGGCTGCGTGCACGTTCTGTGCACGTCGGTCGACTGGCCCGGTCGACCACCCACTGCTACGGTCGACCAGTCCGGTCGACCGGCAGCCAACCAATCCAGCTAATATGGGTCTTAAAAACTTGGGTTTTTATTATCAATTAAATCCCATAAAATCACATAAATTCCACAAAAATCAGTTCATGTTATATCTTTGAAATACAAACATATTGAGTAAAAATCAAATCATGTTACATACGTTTTGAACTATTTTTGTGACTTGAAAATTTTGCCTTAAACCAAATTCTGTATTTTCCAAAAATAGAATTTTTGAAATGGAAATCCGATTTTTCCAAAACACATGTAAATACAAAAACATGATATTTAAACAACTTTGAAGCATATAGTATATGGATAGAATCCAATATACACGAAAGGTATTATATCTATGTTTTTGACATTAAATCCAAAAATAGGTTTTGTCTAAATACAAAACTCCAAACTCATGAAGTAGACTATCAAAATAAGTTTTTCTAAATAGATGAAGCATATATGTATATAAATCAAATCTAATATACATTAAACCATGTAAACTTATTTTGATTCTATCTATTAATGAAAATCAAGATCAGTTAAACTGAAAACCAAAACCAAAACATGAAACGTGTGTGTTGTGAACTTGAGCATATCACACTATCTAATCTTTACAATGATCTAAACTAAATCTTAGACTAAACAAACCGAAGCCTTCTTGTAGAACGCCGTCTCCAAGTTGACTCGATCCAAACGCGATCCAACGAGCTTGACTCCAACCGAGCGCTAGATATGAACTTGACGCTCGAGCTCTTGAATCACCATTTGAAAGCTCCAAAACACCTTTGTTGAAGCTAATCACCTACTAATATCTTGGATAAATATCTGAAACTAAATATCACAAGATTATTAGTAAACTATAACTATATGAGTTAATCATCATCAAAACTAGAGTGGAAGGCCTCCGGGCCAACAATTCATTCTCAAGTTTAGTCTCAAGAAAGGGATAACTTGCCAAAATGTCAATATGGCTCTCAAAATTTGGAGTTTGGTCAAGTTCAAATGGGTGTGCTAAAATTGAATCTTGATTTCCAAAGAAACATGATTTTTTTGGTTCTAACAGGATGGTTAGTGACATCAGGAATGGTCAAAAAGATGAGAATGGAGAATTTTGACCATTATATCTATTCATGATTATGAGCGATTTGAGCTTAAGTCATGGCTTTAAGCAGCTTTTCATAGTCGATTGGTTTATTGTTTTATTGTGATTGGGCTTGCAAAGATGAAGATTTATTTTAGAAATTATGGTGAAATCGTGAGTCCATCAGATTTTGTGATTGTTGCTCGTACTCACGCATACTCATTTTCAAGATTGATGATTTTCTATTTTAAACTGAAGATAATGAGTATGAATTTTGGTTTTGAAAAGATTGTGAGTCGAGCTTGTTTTGTTGGGACTCAAGCATGGCTTCTATACTCTTTTCTATTTCAGATTTTTCTTCAATTGGTGGTTCTAGAAAAGGAGTATAGGAAGCAAAATTGGGGAATGAATGTTGTGAAAATTGTGAAAATCGTAGACAAGGTGGTTGAAAATTTGACTCGGGAGGCGGTATATTTGTTTGGTTCACATTATAAAAGCCGAATTGAAATTTTCCGAGTCAAATGGGGTAAAATATGGACTTTTATTGAAGTTGGAAGTATTATTATTGAAATCCAATTCATAAACAAAACACAAACAATAAAGAAAAAACAAACAACAAACAAAAAGAAAGAAAAAATCAAAACCAAGCTTATACTAAGGTTGACCTAGACCTAAACGACTCCTAACTGGGCGATTTCCCGAGGGAGGTTGTTGAATGAATCCGACCACAAGCTAATCGGCCAAGTAGGGGCAAAATACGGTGGAAGATAGCTGTGCATAAGCAACAGGCCTTAATTACGCCAAACCACCATATCTTCAAGGCGTAACCTCTTAATCCCCAACCTTAAATACTGATTTTACAAGAGTATGAGTCAAACAAGTTTCACCCTCGGTCAATTTCTTAATGAGTTTGAGATGTTGATTGGTCACTAATATTGCACATTTAATATCATATTCTCCTACTTATTATAGAATAAACTCTGCATTTTTCTAATTAAATGTTTAATTTATTTGCAGGCCCATTCCTAAAGGAGAGTGAAGAGAAATGAGCCCAAAAGCCCACCAAATCCTGACTTAATTCAGAATAAATTTGAAATCAAGGAATCAGGGCTAAATCTTGGCATATCAGAGAAGTTGAAAACCGGTTGAGAAGAATCCTCCCTGAATCGATCGGTTGAAGCCAAGGATCAAAGGCCATTTCGTCAAAATCCCGGACATAAACTGCAAATCCAGATAAAGATAATTACAAATCAAGAAAACCGGGGAGCACCACCAACAGGGTGTGGCCACCTGGCCACACCCTGGCCGCGGAAACGCGGCCAAATCCGCGTTTCCGCGGCTCTGTTGGAGAGTTAGGGGGAGCGTTTGCTCTCCCTATCTTCATATGATCCTGTAGGTGGGGTTTTGCCTATAAATACTGGGATTTTCAGAGCCTCCAGGGGATGACCATGCAGAGATAGGATTTAGTCCAGTTTTCATTCTTTGTAGTATAGTTTTTGTTTTCTTTTTATGTAATTTTAATTTGTATGTAAGCTTGGTTAGATTGAGATTCATGTAAGTAAGAGAGAGAGGCTTATGTTGAGAGTGACACCGAGTACCCTCCTCCTTTCTTCCATCGTTTCTGCAAGCAATAAAAGGTAATTATTTTTTATGTTCGTCTCTTTACTTTTATTTTCTTTTTCTTCTTTCTACTTTACCCCTTTTGGTTTTGATGAGCATGCAAGTGAATCCAGAAGCATAAGTATAACAATGTTTGTGTGAGTGCCAACAATAATTCATGATGATGTTCTCCTCCTTAAGACTCCGTATCATTTCATGCTTGTTCGTCTTGATGATGTAATGCGACTGGGGACTGAGCTCGATCCTATGGCTTATGCGTTGAACGCCTCCGAAGCAAGGTAGAACATGCAAGGGTTCCAGGTAAGTCATCAACCAAACTAGGTAAGTATTTCTTCAATCTTCTTTCTTTTCTTTTATTTCTTTAGTTTAAATCACCAACACCCACTTCTTTCATCACTCCTTTTCATTTCTTTGTAAATAATCATTCTCCATTTTTCTCCACGTTCTCATTCTACCACTTTCTTTCTCACTCAACTTTAACCTAACTCTTTTTCATTTTCATCTCTTAAAACAAAGAAGAACCTTCATTTTTCTTCACAAAGATTTCAATACAAACCTTGAACGCTTCTATCGCTAACCCTCCTTGTGGATCACGACCTGCATAGCCACTTGCTATTGCGGTAGAATTGAGCACTTGCACATCTCTATTTTAAAGTTCTGAAATACTGTATTTTTTTTGTGCAGGTTCAAGCCTCAATCAAATTTTGGCGCCGTTGCCGGGGAGGGACGGTAAGTTACTCTCTTTAAAAGTTTACATTTTTGGTTAACTTTCTTCTTGTTTTTTTTTTGTACAGATTTAACAAGGAATAGCTGTTGCAGTGGACATATAAGTGGCCTTGGACTCTGCTTAAGAAAGCAGAGCCAAGAAGCCCTCAGATTTGCTGCATTCCAGTGGCAAAACTGAGTGAACTACTAACCTGTATTTTTGCAGGTTGGCTGAATTGAAAATCTGAATTTCTGTAGCATTTATCTCCTTGTTTGACTCACTGTATATATATTTCTAACACAACAGTAAAAAGTTGATTGTAAATGCTAAAAATAATTTAGACTTTGCATTTAGGCACGTGTCTATTTCATTACATTTTCTATTTACTGTTGAAGAGTGCTGGAGCAAAGGTACGTGTGCATAACATCTAGTATAAGAACACTTTTGGATTGTTTACATTGCTTAAGTGTTGCTTTACTTGTACACTGCACTAAATTGATTTAAGGGCTTGTCCTGTAAACAAGATAAGGTGGGGAAGTCATTACCCTCCCTTAGCCCACAAACAATCTCCTCACTCACTAACCCAAGCCTAACTAAAAATGAGTAGACGTTGGCCTTAGGGACATCTCGGACTCAATTAGGAGATTATCCTAAGGGGGAAACGTGTTGGAATTTGACTCCTGCCAAATCAGTGTCTAGGAAGGGGATTAAGGGCCGAAAGCCCGAAGGATGGTGGTTACTTAATTAAGGAACGTCTTTGACGGAAAACCTCCCACCAATCTTGCCCTGACCTGGCTGATTAGCTTGTGGTCAAAGTCTGCATTATACCTCCCGTGGACAGTCTAACCTGTTAGGAGTCGTCTAGGTCATAGGTCTACCCTAACTTAATTTAGAATTTTTCTTTTTTGCTTATTTGTTTGTTTGTTTGTGTTTTATTGTGTGATATGGCTTATAATAACAATTTTTCTAATTTTAATAGTAATCCATATTACACACCACCTCTTTTTCGGATATTACCAACCCGGCATATCATAACTTTAACTAACCTAGTGTGCCGGATTGGTCTTATCCGAATCAATATAACCCATGCCCCAAACCTTATAACCATAACTTTCAGAATAATTTCAACTCTTCACAGAGTCAATGGGGATTCACCTCCCCTGAGTCCAATTTTCAACCAACTTGTCCTCCTTATCCACCTTGTCCACAATATTTTTAAGATTCATACTCAGTTCCACCAGTCCAAAATAGAAAACCATCAATTTTGAAAATGAGTATGCATGAGTCCAAACAACAATCACAAAATCTGATGGACTCACAATTTTACCACCAATTTCAAAACAACACTTCATCTTTTCAAGACCAATTGCAATAAAGTGATGAACCTATCAACTATGAAAAGATGCTTGAAGCCATGACTCAGGCTCAAGACGCTCGTAATCACGACATAGATATGATGGTCCAATCTCTATGTTCTCACCGTTTGACCAGTTCTGATATCGGTAACCATTCTGTTAGAGCCAAAGAGTCATGTTGTTTTGGAACACAAGATTCCATTTCAGCACAATCATTTGAACTTGCCCAAACTATAAATTTTGAAAGTGGCATTGACAGTTTGGCAAGTTATCCCTTTCCTGAAATTGAACTTGAAAATGAATATGATCATGAACCTCAACTTAGTGATTCAATTTTACTTCCTGATTCAATTATGACTCCGGTGTCTTCACCTGATTTCAACCTTTTTTCCGAGTCAACATTGGATCCTGTGCCAATTCATCATGAAATTGAATCACCCATCTTTGATGATCATATTGAACTTGACCAATTTTACACTTTTGAAAGTCCTATTGACAAATTAGTAAGTTCTCATTTTTATGACATTGAACTCAATGAGAAATGTGACCTAGATTCTCAAATCTGTGATCCAGTTCAAATTCCCGAATCAATATTGACTCCTGTTTTGTTACACGACTTGAGTAATATTTTAGAGTCAGTTTTGATTCCCACACCTATCATTCTTGAACTTGAATCACCAATATTAAGTCACATTCCATTGTTGGAAAATAAATGTGGACTTGAGTTTCAACTTCTTGACTTGGACCCACTTCCCGAACCAATCTCGACTCCTGAACCTTTACTTGACTTAAGTCACCTTCCTGAGTCGGTATTAGTTCCTATACTTCCTGAGTCCAAGTCAATCATTCGATCTTTTCACACTCCATTTTGGGACAAGGCGGTTGACAAATTTGACTCCGAAATTAATTATGAAATTTGAAAATTAGATGGGTTTAAATTTTTAATAAAAATCCTTCATGGATACATCATTTTAATGGGTTATATTAAAGAGATTTTGGTGGGTTCCTCCGAACTCCACGAAAAGTCGATTGGGCCGCATTTCGTGGACCAATCAGACCACCACCGGAACCACCACCTTAAGGTAGTATCTTCCTTCCCTTTCTTCTTTTTCATGCACCTATGCATTATTCATACATTGAGGACAATGCATGAGATAGGTGTGGGGGAGGGTCTAACATAACTTAGGTTTTTTCTTTTTATTAAAACAAAAAAAAATTTCTTTACTTTTAAAAACTTTTTGAAAATAGAAACAATATTTTGACATATTTTTTTGTAAGAAATTAAGTCAATTTTAAGGAATAGGAAAATCAAAATTAAGATTTCTTAAACTTGATCAAAATAAGATTATTTGTTTGATTTTAAGGATAGGAAGATAATTTCTCAAAGTAATTTAGTCTTGATCTTTACCTTAATAAAATATGCATACTTCATACACTTACACACTTAGGGTTCAAAAATAAAGATTCTTATGCCTTATAAAAAATATTATGAAAAAGAAAAAATATATATATAAACAAATCTAATTATTGATTAGCTAGTTGCTTTGGCCTAAGCAAGCCTTAGTATTTTTGCAAAAGATAATTAGATAAGTGTGAGAAAAAAAAGTGTATATATAAATCCTCTGATTAAGCTAGGTATTTATGCCTCATGAAGCATAAGTATTCACGCCTAAAGGGGGTTCATATAATAAAATCCTTAGTTTTGTGGCCTTATTTGCTCAAGTCCTTAAGTCCTTGGAGTATTTTCTCACCCGGTGCCCTTAGACCGTTTGGTTTGGGAGTCATCGATTAAAGGCTCGTTACATGGGCAGATTAGAAAGCCTAATAGGACTAAGGAATAATACCACAAAAAAATATATATATACATATAAATAAATAAGGCATAAGAGTAAGAGTTAATGAACCCTTAGTCAAAATTTTCACGATCACAAGGTGCATATGACTTAGGGTAAAGTAATAGACTAAATAAGAAGTACAATTTGACACCTTACTTAGATTGATAACAAATTTTTGAATAGAGACTAAGTTTAAGAATGAAAAATTCATTTTTCCTATAACTTATAGATTACTTAAGTCTTACAATTATATTTCAAATATTTTTCTCTTTCAAAATGTTTTTCAAAAATACTAACTCTTTGTTTCTCTTTCTTTATGGATTTTGTGGGTGTAATCCACTAAAAACCCTCACGAGACAAAACTCGTCCTCTAGGGGAAACCTAGAGGTTTAACGGCTTGTTGCACATGCTCAGTGCAATCGCGTGACCTGCGAAAGTGGTCTAATAATCCTTAGTATAGTTTAGTTGTTTTGCTCGAGGACGAGCAAAAGATAGGTATGGGGGTGTGATTGGTCACTAATATTGCACATTTAATATCATATTCTCCTACTTATTATAGAATAAACTCTGCATTTTTCTAATTAAATGTTTAAATTATTTGCAGGCCCATTCCTAAAGGAGAGTGAAGAGAAATGAGCCCAAAGCCCACCAAATCCTGACTTAATTCAGAATAAATTCGAAATCAAGGAATCAGGGGTAAATCTTGGCATATCAGAGAAATTGAAAATCGGTTGAGAAGAATCCTTCCTGAATCGATCGGTTGAAGCCAAGGATCAAAGGCCATTTCGTCAAAATCCCGAACATAAACTGCAAATCCAGATAAAGATAATTACAAATCAAGAAACCGGGAGCACCACCAACAGGGTGTGGCCACCTGGCCACACCCTGGCCGCGAAAACGCGGCCAAAGTCGCGTTTTCGCGGCTCTGTTGGAGAGTTAGGGGGAGCGTTTGCTCTCCCTATCTTCATATGATCCTGTAGGTGGGGTTTTGCCTATAAATACTGGGATTTTCAGAGCCTCCAGGGGATGACCATGCAGAGATAGGATTTAGTCCAGTTTTTATTCTTTGTAGTATAGGTTTTTGTTTTCTTTTTATGTAATTTTAATTTGTATGTAAGCTTGGTTAGATTGAGATTCATGTAAGTAAGAGAGAGAGGCTTATGTTGAGAGTGACACCGAGTACCCTCCTCCTTTCTTCCATCGTTTCTGCAAGCAATAAAAGGTAATTATTTTTTATGTTCGTCTCTTTACTTTTGTTTTCTTTTTCTTCTTTTTACTTTACCCCTTTTGGTTTTGATGAGCATGCAAGTGAATCCAGAAGCATAAGTATAACAATGTTTGTGTGAGTGCCAACAATAATTCATGATGATGTTCTCCTCCTTAAGACTCCGTATCATTTCATGCTTGTTCGTTTTGATGATGTAATGCGACTGGGGACTGAGCTCGATCCTATGGCTTATGCGTTGAACGCCTCTGAAGCAAGGTAGAACATGCAAGGGTTCCAGGTAAGTTATCAACCAAACTAGGTAAGTATTTCTTCAATCTTCTTTCTTTTCTTTTATTTCTTTAGTTTAAATCACCAACACCCACTTCTTTCATCACTCCTTTTCATTTCTTTGTAAATAATCATTCTCCATTTTTCTCCACTTCTCATTCTACCACTTTCTTTCTCACTTAACTTTAACCTAACTCTTTTTCATTTTCATCTCTTAAAACAAAGAAGAACCTTCATGTTTCCTCACAAAGATTTTAATACAAACCTTGAACGCTTCTACCGCTAACCCTCCTTGTGGATCACGACCCACATAGCCACTTGCTATTGCGGTAGAATTGAGCACTTGCACATCTCTATTTTAAAGTTCTGAAATACTGTATTTTTTTTTGTGCAGGTTCAAGCCTCAATCAGATGTCCCTAGGGGCTAACATCTATCAATTTTTATTAAGATTTGGGTTGTGTGAGTGGGGAGATGGTTTTTGGGCTAAGAAAGAGTGATGAACTCTCCAACTTATCTTGTATTAGGTTTTGCCCTTAATTTCAAGTCGTGCAAGTGTTCAATGTAGATAAGAATATAACACAAAGCGAGTAAATCACCCACGTATTTGTTCTATATTATATGCAATGCCATATGTACTCCTCAGTCCAGATCACAACAACAAAACAAAATATAGTATTTTGAAATTGAATTTGACACGTGCCTAAATGCAAATGTCTAAACTATTTTAAAGCGTCCAATTACTGATTTTAGTTCTTTAATTATTGCAGTGTTTCAAGCAAAATTACAGAAAACTAGCAGCAGAATTTAACAATATATGAACATTTGAAGCACCCTACAAAACTCAAAAGACCAGAGACTCAGGACTGGCCGCGTTTTCATGGCTCCCAAGTCTTTGGCGCGGCAAAATTATGGAGTTAATCTCCCTGCTCTCTAGAGTAGGGAGATACAAGTAAGACTAGCCTTTTGCAATAATTAGTTTCTATAAAAATTGACCTATACACCAAAAAAGAGAAGAAATTGTGAACAAAAATGTGAGTTTAAACCATTCCTGTCCCCGACAACGGTGCCACTTTTTTGATCGAAGCGAAAATCAGCACTTGAAAATGTGTGTTTTATGAAATCAATTTAAAAATGTGTGTGCTAATGTTCCGTCGATACTTCCGTTATAGCATTAGCTCAACGGGTCGAATCCATAGGGACAGGAGGCGATAGAAGTATTAACAGTTCTTATTCACGCAGTTGTCAACAATTCTTCTTTGTTAAAGAATGAGAAAAAGAAAAGAAAAAATCCAAAGTGATAGGCAGAGGAGACGTTAAAAACGACAATGAGAAAACAAATAAGAAGTGGTTGTGAATCGGTAAAAGAAAACAAGAAAATAGAAACAAAGTAGAAAGTGACGTGATTTGAGATAGTGGGTTTTAAAACAAAAGAATATGAAACAAAAATGAACTAAGAAGGTAGTGAAAACAATAATGAAATGATAAAAAGGGTTTTGAAATTAATTTTAAAATAAGATAAAAGAATGAGGAAAACTATGAAAGAAAACTCATGGCTACTAACTATGCTAACCTCTTAGTGATAATTGCCTCACATGAATCATTGGCCATCACTAATTTTGGCTTCAAGAGACGATACAAAACATAGCACATAAGATTGTCCATCAACATCTAAACACATCCATACCACACAACAAGTTGCGAGCTACTATTAAGTCATCAAAACCAATTAGAAGTGAGCATGGAAATTATTGAAATTTATTTTGATGATAACAAATATAATTTGTACTATTTTTGTGTATTTTTAGATATTTGTTAAAAGCCTTGATCACACACACAAAATAGTCTTATTAGTCGACTTAACTTTTCATATAGTCGACTAATACAGTTGTTAGTTGACTTATCATAAGTCTATAGATGACTAAGTTCTGTCCAAAAAAGATATCCACTCTCTGTTTGTTAACTGTAATCAATATTAGTCGACTTCTCTATTCTATAAGTTGACTAATAGTAGTTTCCAGAGACTTGCATATCAGTATCATATATCTGATAGTCAACTGATCCCTTCTGCTAGTCCGCTAACTCAGTCAAAAATGCCTATACTAGTTGACTTACTCCCTATCCTAGTCGACTTATAATAGTTTCTGACGGTTAAACAATTATTGATTTTCTGATGTTTATCCAATATTTTAATATTCAAATTTGACTTAATAATTGTCCTAACTGACCGCAGATTTCAGCTATAAATAGAGATGTTATTCTAGGCTAAACACATCAATTCAAATGATTAGTTTTTTGTCCAAACTCTGTTGAAAAATTCTGTTTTCAGAAAACTAGTTTTTACTTTCTGTTCTTCACACAATTCCTATTCTATAGTGAAGAATTCTGAAAGTCTACCTATAAGAGTCCTTGTTCACGATCACATACAAGTTTCAAGGCATATAGGATATTTTGTAATCACTCAAAGAAAAGTATTGTACAAGGTTATCTTCTTGGTGTTGAGAAGAGGTGTACAAGGAAATTGTCTTCTTGGTATAGAGAAGAGTTGTACGGATTTAGCAAAGGTTGTTTTGTCAAGTGGTGTACAAGGAGTTGATTTTGGGTGTACAAAATTAGGATAAGAAAAATCTCAAGCGGATTGCTTGGGGACTGGACGTAGGTCAAGAGGACTGAACCAGGATAAAATCTCTTGTGTTTGCGTTTGCATATTTTCTGAGATTTATTTCATTTCTTGCAAGTTATTTTATTTAAACGTTAATTATCTTTGTTTTAGTATTGTGTTGACATTATTTTTAGATTCTACAATTGGTATTAGAGCCCAGCCCGGTATACACTACCAACACCCTGCATACCCGGTCAACCCCCTACAAGGATGACAACAGAGTTTTCTTCATTACAATTCAGAGAAGGACATTCTACATAACGTCCACCACTATTTGATGGATCAAATTACAATTACTGGAAGTGTAAAACGAAGATCTAATTGCATTCACTCAACTATGAACTCTGGAACATAGTAGAAGCACCGAACACCAAGCCAACCACAAATTAAGTGCATGGAATGAAGAACAAAAAAAGTCTGCAAATCTTGATGCCAAAGCAATGAACGTGTTTTTTTGTGCCTTGAACAAAGAAGAATTCAATCGTGTGTCAACGACTAGATCTGTAAATCAAATATGGCAGATTTTACAGGTAACCCATGAAGGTACCAATAAAGTTAAGAATCTAAATTTCTGTTCTTGTTCACAGGTTTGAACTCTTCAAAATGAAGGAGAACGAAAAAATTTCAGAAATGATTACAAGATTCACGGACATTTCAAATTAGATTCACGGACATTACAAATTCCTTAGTAGCCCTCGGAAAGGAATACACTCAAGTAGAAAAAGTTAGAAATATTCATTATCCACTCACATCAGATTGGGAGAAGAAAACCACTGCAATAGAAGAAGCAAATGATCTCTCAACAACGTCATTGAAAACCTTATTGGTAATTTAATGGCACAGGAAGTGCAACTTGAAGATCGAATGAATGATGAATATCACTTCAATCAAAGAAGAAAGTACTTGCCTTCTATAAATCCTCAGATATGGAAAATTTAGATGATGATGAAGAGGAGATGGCAATACTCTCAAGAAAATTCAGAAAGTTCTTAAAGCAAGATAAGCTTAATCTTACATGTTTTAATTGTAATAAAACAGGTCATATGAAGAAGGATTGCCAATTGCACAAAAACAAAGAAAAATTCAAGAGAAAAAGGTTCAAAAAGAAAAAAGATTATCAAGCATCATGGGAGAATAGTGATTCATCTTCCTCAGATGAAGAAGAAGCCACTGAGGATGCCAATGTTTGTTTTATCGCTTAAGAAGAAGATGAGGTACAATATACTGAACTATTAGATGTATTTCATGAGTTATATGATGATCTTAAGAATGAAAAGATTAAAAACAAAGCTTTATCAAAGGAAAATGAAAGACTCAACAAAGAAAATTCTGTTTATATTTCTCAAAATTCTTCTGTAAATTCTCAAAAGGATGACTTTGAAAAAGTTATATTATCATTGAAAAAGAATAATGGGAATTTCTTAAAAGAGAATGTTTTACTTAAAAGAGAAACTATTTCTTTAAATTCAAAAATTTTAATTTTAGATAAAAAATGTCAAGTTTCAAAATCAAGTATGAAGAAATTTTCAAAAATGTGACAAAATTTAATATAGAAAAAGAAAATATAAATGTTCTATTGTCATATCAAAAAATGTCATATAATCATTTTGGACTTGGATTTTCAAAAGATAAGCATATTGGCCTTGGTTGTTCAAAAAATAATGTTGAAAGAACTACACATGTCTACAAAAAGAATAATGATAATTCTTTTGTTAAGAAGACCATGAAATCAAAGTATAAATATATAAGGATTCCTAAAAATTTAAGTATTGTGGATAAAAATACTTATATTGCATCATATATACATTATGTATGTAATTCTTGTGATTATGTTCATACTAACAAATGGAAATCAAATTCAAATTGGGTTTGGAATCCTAAAGACTAATTTGTTTAAGTCTTGTTATAATGAGTACTTTTTAAATGTTTTATCTTATAGGTACCATATAAAGAAAAGAGAATACTTGATGATAGTATTTTCAAGCTATTTCTACACTTGAAAATATATCATATGTATGCCATGATACAGGGGGAGAACACTTGTTATCTATATTTGTTATAACATATTTTCTGCAGGGGGAGTTTCTCTGTAAGGGGAGCTTATGCATACACACATTGTCATCATCAAAAGGAGAGAATATTGAAACTTATTTTGATGAGAACAAATGTAATTTGTACTATTTTTTGTGTATTTTAGATATTTGTTAAAAGCCTTGATCACACACACAAAATAGTCTTATTAGTCGACTTAACCTTTCCTATAGTTGACTAATACAGTTGCTAGTTGACTTATCATAAGTCTATAGACGACTAAGTCCTGTCCAGAAAAGATATCCACTCTCTGTTTGTTGACTGTAATCAATATTAGTCGACTACCCTATTCTATAAGTCGACTAATAGTAGTTTCTAAAGACTTGCATATTAGTATCATATATCTGATAGTCGACTGATCCCTTCTGCTGGTCCGCTAACTCAGTCAAAAATGCCTATACTAGTCAACTTACTCCCTACCCTAGTCGACTTATAATAGTTTCTGACTGTTAAACAGTTATTGGTTTTCTGGTGTTTATCCAACGTTCTAATATTCAAATTTGTCTTGATAACTGCCCTAATTGATCACAGATTTCAGCTATAAATAGAGATGTTGTCCTAGGCTAAACACATCAATTCAAATGATTAGTTTTCTGTCCAAACTCTGTTGAAAAATTCTGTTTTCTAGAAAACTAGTTTCCACTTTCTGTTCTTCACACAATTCCTATTATAGAGTGAAGAATTCTAAGAGTCTACCTATAAGAGTCCTTGTTCGCGATCACATACAAGTTTCAAGGCTTATAGGATATTTTGTAATCACTCAAAGAGAAGTATTGTACAAGGTTATCTTCTTGGTGTTGAGAAGAGGTGTACAAGAAAATTATCTTCTTGGTGTAGAGAAGAGTTGTATGGATTTGGCAAAGGTTATTTTGTCAAATAGTGTACAAGGAGTTAATTTTGGGTGTATAAAATCAGGATAAGAAAATCTCAAGAGGGTTGCTTGGGGACTAGACGTAGGTCAAGAGGACTGAACCAGGATAAAATCTCTTATGTATGCGTTGCATATTTTTTGAGATTTATTTTCTTTCTTGCAAGTTATTTTATTTAAACGCTAATTATCTTTGTTTTAGAGCTGTATTGACATTATTTTTAGATCCTACAGAAATAAAAAAGACACTGCAAGTTAGCTTGTTAGTGGTTAGATGTTAGAATGTTAGAATATTAGAATTCATTATCATGAGCCATCAATGGCTCTTGGCAGAGCAAGGCCTGTAGATGCTAATAGATTCATGTGGCTTATCAAGAAGTGGTTAGCTGTTAGTGGTTAGTAGTTAGATTGTCATGAGAAGAAAAACTAGCTAAGCATCATGTAGAAGATGGAGAAGATTACAATGGAGAAGAAAGGAGACATATTTACATATATTGTCACTCTCTATTACATCAATATCTCTCTCTCCCCCTCCAGAGTCAACTCAGCCTAATATATGAATCTAAAACAAAATGAAAATACAAAAGAAAAGAGAAGAAGAACTACATTAACCTGCACTAAAAGAGAAAAAATCCTAGCCTACAGCCCTCTCTGCTCATTTATGGCCCATCCATGCAGTATTTATTGGAAATGTGAGCTCTGGATGACGAGATGAAGCCACGCGTCGAAGATCGACACATGGGCCCACCAAAATGCCACATTTGCTTGGCAATTCGCAGCTAAATCAGGGCCAATTGCCCTGAATTTTGGTCAAGTAATTCGTCTGGCTTCTAGCACCTTCTTATGCATTTGGTTTTGCAATATTTGGATGTATATTTCTCCAGATATAGCTTCAAATATAGGAATCCAAGGTGTTCTTCTAGATGTTCTTTGGCTTGGCATCGAAGAAATTCGAATTAATTACCCAATTGGGTATAATTAAGCTCTTATTACTCCTTTGCCCTGAGATTCTTGATTATCTGTAAAATAGATCATCACACGGGTGAGAAGCGTCATTTTATTCATAAATCGGTAAGGAAATGTGATATGCAGATGCAAAATTCGATACTAATAAGACAAACGTCTACAAACATAATAGCAAATTGAGCTTTATCAAGCTCGAATTTCCAGAGCCTTCAACAAGAAAGTTAAGGGGGCGGACTTTCAAGAGAGGCGACCTCGTCTTGGCTGTCAGGGGGCCAATGGTGATAACAAACAAGACGAAAGAAAAATTTTAACCCGAATGGGAAGGACCATTTGTGGTAGAGTCAGTCTACTCAAATGGAGCATATCGCCTGATAAATCCAGGAGGCAATATACTTATGATGCTGATTAGTGACAAATTGTTGAAGAAATACTACCCTTGATCAAATTAACATTAAATCTCTGATCATTGGGTCAAGTATATATGACGCTTGCATCGAATGTATCCCCCTATAACGGAATTCTCGATTGACGACTATGCTCTACTCAACACGAGCATAATAATCCTCATTGATCAATAGCTAGTTGACTATGTTCTGCTCAACACGAGCACAATAGTCCTCATTGATCAATAGTTGTTCGGCTAAGCTCTACTCAACATGAGCATAATAGTCCTCATTGATCAACAGTTGTCCAACTATGTTCTGCTCAACACGAGCATAATAGTCCTCATTGATCAATAACTATTCAACGACAGGTGGGACCAATGTCGATGACCAAACATCGCTAGAATTTTAATCGGCACATAAGAAGCTGGTTAAGAGGAATGATCAGAGGAACGGGGCATGAGAACACAGTTCAATCTTCAACAGAATTGAGCTAATAAAGACAAACTAACTGAGTATTAGTTATGTCACTCTTCTTTAAAGACCATCAAAATCCAACGCCCCCAACGGTTAAGGATAGAGAAAAATATTAGCTTTTAAGTCTAATAGATTTTCTCGATAACTCATCATGCTGAGAGAAATAGCATGGCTAGCCCAACTCAAACGGTAATTGGTAAAGGCATACCAAATTCGCTAATAGAAGAGGGTTCACTAAAACTTCAAAGGGACTTGATCCTGCCTTTCCCTCCAAAATCCCTTCCCTATTCCCTTTCATGGAATGGTAGGACCACAAAAATACATGTATCCATTTCCCTAGTAAAATGAGTATAGACTTGTCACTTTAACAGTAAACCTCTGACAAGCCATTTTTCTTGATCCCCAGTGGAGTCAGTCAAGTTAACATTAAACCTCTGACGACAAAATTTCACTAAATATCTGCTCAAAATCTCTCCACTGTTATGTTAACATTACACCTCTAACGGCAAACCACTCATATCCCTAGAAAATCAATGTTTGTCACATTAATATTACCCTCTGACAATTCATTCTATTTTCCACCAAAATCCCTACCAATTCCCTCCCATGGAGTAGTAGGTCCACAAACTCAAGCACTGTTATGTTAACACTACACTTCTAACAGTGAAAAGCGTCAATACTCCCCATCGAGTATGAACTTTCACTTGTCGACTCCCTTACATGGAGTCACAAGTTTTCAAAATTGTCAAGTTAACATTACACCTCTGAAAATTCAAACTTCACTTGGCAAATCCTCAAAATTGCTTATATTGAAAACCAACTCTTGTCATGTTAACATTACACCTCTGACAAATTA
This sequence comes from Agave tequilana, assembly GCA_038442645.1. Taxonomy (NCBI): domain Eukaryota; kingdom Viridiplantae; phylum Streptophyta; class Magnoliopsida; order Asparagales; family Asparagaceae; genus Agave; species Agave tequilana. The sequence continues at coordinate 43,883 of JAVJIF010019378.1, read as the reverse complement.
CTGTTAAGTTCAATATTACACCTCTAACAGTAATCAAGTTGCCGTCTAGTTAAAATTACACCCCTGACGGTCACTTCCCTCAGACTTCCATATCGAAGCTAAGGCGAGCGATGCTAAGTTTAACGTCACACCTCTAGCATTCAATTCATTGTTAAGTTAACATTACACCTATGATAATGACCTTCTCTCGAGTTTCCACATCGAAGTCGAGATGACTAATGCTAAGTTCAAAATTACACTTCTAGCATTACCTTTACTGTTAAGTTCAACACTACACCTGTGACAATGGTATCTTTAGTTTTTCTAACGAAACTGAAATTCCTGTGGGGCTAAGTTAACATTACACCTCTAGTTCACATCCTTTTCAAGAATATCACACCTCTGACAAGATTCAATCCAATCCGTTAAGTTAATATCACACCTCTGACAGTAAGGAAATACTCATAGATCCCTGATGGGTCTAGTCTCACTTGTTATTCTCTTTAATAGAATGGCAGATCCACTTAAAGTCGCTATTATGTTAATATCATACCTTTAACAGTGTTCTCTGTAATCCCCAACCGAGTCTTAATTACGTTAATACTAAATCTCGGATGATAGACTTAATCACAATCCCCTGCGGAGTGAAAACTTCACTTATTATTCTCTTCCATAGAACACCAAACTTGTTCAACTACAAGTCTAGTTCTCACCGTCAAGTTAACATTACAGCTCTGGTAGTAATTCCTTCAAAATTCTTAATGGATTTGTCCATACTTGTCATTCTCATCTATAGAATGACAAGCCCACAAAACCAGTTTGATCTCTGTCAAGTTAATATCACACCTCTGATAGCAACTCTCTCAGATTCCCTCGTGGCTTACTCTTTAATTGCTATGTTAATCGTTACCTCTAGCAGTTAAATACCATCATTTTAGTCTGTCTAATTTTCAAACACAAAAGAAGGAATAAAGACGAGATAGAATTTGATAACTTTTATTATTTATTTCAAAATGATAAAAGTGATACAAACACTCTCTTATTTGATAAATGGAGTGTTACCAAAAAGAGATACAAAAGGGCTAATCTCATTCAGCAAGAGAGTGAATCTGGTCTGGAGACGCTAAATCTCATGTTGGCGTGTTCTCTCAACTTTTACCTAAGCTTGAACTCTCAATTCTTCTTTCGAGAAGAATTCTTCATAGCAAGTTGTGTTTGAAGAAATTTCAGCCAGGAAGAACGAGCAGTGCGATCTTCTTGAACCTACTTCATGGCAACCTCTAGCTCCTTCAGTTTCTTCTTGGCGGCGACAAGTTTCTGCTCGTTAACTTGAATTAAGACTTGCGTCTTGCCAATTGCTGCTTGAGCATTGGTTATAACTTGCTCCGCATTCTTGGTGATGACCTCAGATTCCCTAGTGTCATTAGCCAATCTCTAGTAGCTGGCCGTGAATTCATTGAAGTGATAGGCCTCCTCAGCCATTTGCTCATTAATCTCCTTCCGTTCGCGTTCTTAAGCAGCAAGGAGCTTGTTTAGCATCAGTTGGGCCTCATTCACTATACTGGCATTTTTTCGGGGCATCAATTCCTTCAAGCACATCCCCATTTGCTCCACTATTGCTAGATGTGCCTTAACTTGATTCGAACCTCCAGTGTGATGAATATTTTCAATCTGATTCTCAAAGACCAGCATGCAAACTTGAAGGAATTTCTCCCGGAGAGCACCAACTCAATGAAAGACTTCATCGAAATGAAGAATTGCTGGACCATCTGAAGAGCCAATTCTTCCAAGATGTTCATGGCCGGAGCCAACTCTACTGACGCACTTCTGGACCTCATTTCTATAATAGTGCGAATGCTGTCCATAAGGGCAAAAGCCGTCTCACTTATTCTCCCCGGGAGAGCAGGGTTAAGGTCAAAAGCAGATTTCCTCAATGCCAAAGTCATGACTTGAATCTCCGAGACTGTACCTGTGGCAGCTTCCGTTGTAACAATTATAGGAGTGGACTTCACAATAGTTGGTTCATCCGTTGAAGTATGAAGTGTGTTGTCTCCTGCGTTAGTGCTTACCATATGCTTTTCCACTTGAGCCACCCAATACTCTCTGCAATTATAATGAACATGTTAGCAATAACAATGAGAGTGGGAGTATAGAGAATCTTTATTCTCTTATCAAGCTGAGGAACCGAAGATGGTAGATCCTTCGGTAAGATGCTCTGGGACGAGGGTTCCCCGATCATGGTTGTTGTACCCTCAGGGATATGCTAGTAGTAGGAACTTCAAAGCCCCTGAGTTGGATCAGTTCCTTGGTCACCTCCTCATATGGGAGAAAGTCACAGCTTTGGCACCGGTAGCAACTCATGTGGATGACATTCAAACGAAGCATTAAAATAATATTTGTCTAAACCAATAAAGTAATGATCAAGTGGGATAGAAGAAATACCTTCGGTGGTGGTGACTTCTCCCTGTGGCAGAGCCATTGTAGGGACATCCACCTACATCTCTTCCTCGGAGATGTACAAATACTTACTGGTATCAAGAGGAGCAGGCTGATCACCGAAGTCATATTCATCTCCCAAAAAGTCAACCTGTTCCTCGGATGACGAAGATGGCACTTGAACAAAGGAGGCCTCGGTGGCTGGAGCTTTACCACTGAGAGGTCCAGTGGTAGGACTGGGCTCCGCAACTCATGGAGTCAACATCAAGACACTGGGGGAGCTTGGCTGTCACACCTCCACTCTTTCTTCTTGAACTGGGGGAATTTCTGATTGAGTTGAAACTCCCGGTTAAGTTGGGATATCAACTTCCGCCCTTTCTGTCACCTCTGCTCTACGACCCTAGCTCCCTCAGCCGCTGTAGACTCTCCTACAGGTTCTACCTTCATCAGGACCACAGGGCCCTACTTCATAAACCCCGGGAACATAGAGCAGAAGCTAACTCCTCTTATTCTTCTTGTTCCTCCATGCCCGAAGGGATTATCTCGAGGCCCTGAAATGGAGCTGTAGGCTCAGACCCTTTTCTTGTCTTCTTCTTACTAGGCTCACCTTTAGAAGAAGAAGCCCAGGTGTAACGGTCCCAGATTTCATTACCGTCTAAACCAGCAGATTATCATAATCATCTTCAAATTCTTAAAAATTTTGAAAACACCTCCTTTATAAATATTGATCTACCCTGCTATACAATACCAACCACATATAGTTTCGGCCGACATCGGCCTACTTATTCTCAATTCAGATACATAAACCAATACTCGATAACTGATTAGTCTCTAGTATTGCATATTTTCATAACACATCTTCACATTTATTTTTTATAAAATATTGCTAATAATGATTTTTTTATGTCTTCCTAGGTCCATGATGTGGAATGAAGAAGAAGCCCAAAATCCTATTTAATTGGTGATTAAAAGCCTACAAAAATAGCCATTGATCTTGGAGGGTGGTTTTGTCAAAACCGGGTGCCAAAATCTAGAATCCAAGAGGTATAGCCGACAGAGGGACAAGCCAGGAGCGCACAGTAGGCGGCGCCATGCGTGCGGCCCCAGAAGAGACACAGAAACGCGGAAAAAGCCGCATTTTCGCGGCTGGACTGGCACGGTGATCAGCAAAAAGCAAGCACAATAATAATTAAAAAGAGTGTGGGTCGATGTTATTGCCTTTGCGATTCTTCCGTAGTAGCAAAGTGGCTCTACGGGTCATATCCACAAGGAGGGAGAGTGATGAAAGCTTGATGCGGCTTCTTCATTCAAGAAAAGAGAAAGTTCTTTGTTTCAAATAAAGAATTGGAAAATGAAAACAAGTTATTTCAAGAATTGTTCGAAAATGATTTGATGGTTTGTAAAAATGATTCTTTCTTAATGGTAAAGGCGCATGGCTAACTTTCTACTAATTGCTCCCACTAATCCCTAACTTCTTGAAGATGTAGCCTCACGATGGATCATAGGCAAGCTTAACCCTTATGCATTAGAACTATTCATGTGAAAATCGAGTGAAAGTTCTTCCTATAACTTAGCTTTACATGACAAAAACTCATTCCCTTATCAAGATCCAATAGAAGGCGAGAATACGAGAAGACACGAGTGCACTAATGGTATCGGCAAAGTTAAAAGGAAAGTCTCTAACTTACAACAACAAGCAAAGTATAAAACCCATAGATCATAAAAAAACTTTTAAGTATGAAATATAAGAAGGTAAATACTTGTAGGTAAGTTAGAGTTAGAACCCTCGTCTTAAGATGTCATAGTTCTCATTTGCACAAGGCTTGTTTACACTATTGACTCATTTGGGTTATCAATCAAGTTATTAGAGATTAGTGGGTTAGTAGTTAGTTAGCCATGCAATGGGGGAGTTAGTTAGACATGGTAAGAAACGAAACAACAAAAAAGAAAAGAAGTAGAGAGAAAGGAAATTACACTACAATAAGAAAGTAAAAACCAACGAAAAGCACAAGTAAATTGAAAGAAGAAAGAGAAGTAGTTACTTGTATTAGTTTGTCACCCTTCAAATACAACTCTTACACACTCTCTCTCTTTCACTATAACGATTAAAACTAAAACTAGAAGAAGAACTATTGGCCCAAAGGGCTTCCACTCTAGTTTTGATGATGATTAACTCATGTAGTTATGTGTACTAATAATCTTACAATGTTTAAGTTTCAGATATTTGACAAGATATTAGTTGGTGAAAGCTTCCACACATCTTTCACATGTTGATTCAAGAGCCCGAGCGTCAAAGATCATACATTGCACTTGCTCGGTGAATCAAGAGTTTTTGGATCGAGCCGACTTGGAGATTGCGCTCTAGCTTGGAGATTGCGCTCTACAAGAAGACTTAGGTATCCATAGTTTTAGTTTGGGTTTAGATCCTAATTGTAAAGATTAGAATAGTATGATAAGCTCAAGTTCACAACACACACCTTTCATGTTTTGATTTTCGGTTTTAGGTTTAACCGATCTTGGTTTTCATGAATAGATTTTTTATCAAAACAAGTTTACATGGTTTATGTATATTAGATTTGTTCTATATACATGCATGCTTCAATTGTTTAGACAAACTTTGTTTGATAATCTATTCCATGTGTTTTATGTTTTGGTATTTACAACAAAACATATTTTTGGACTTAATGACAAAAATCATGATATATATATATGTTTCTTGTATATTGAATTTCTATTCATATACAATATGCTTCAAAATGTTTAAATATCATATTTTTGTATTTCAGATAGGTTTTGGACAATGTGTATTTTCTATTCAAAATCCGAGTTTTAGAAAATACAAGTTTGGTTTTTGATAAATATGATAAGATACAAATATAGTTTTAATTGCTTGATATTTGAGTCAAAACTTTTATCACATGTTTATATATCAATGCAAAATGCTAAAACTATTTTTGGGGATTTTTAGTAATTTATAAGAATTTATTTGACATTAATTTTCCTCAGATTTCAGACCTGACTTTTGTCTGCCAGGCTTGGCCGGTCGACTGGTACGGTCGACCGCACCAAAGAAGCCAGTCGACCGTTCCGGTCGACCGACGTGCACGGATACGTGCACGCTGGCTGACTCTGTAGCCGGTCGACCGAAGCGGTCGACCGACGGAGAGCTGTTGGCTCTCAGGAATTCTCGGTCGACCGAGGCGGTCGACCGGTAGCCACAACGGTTCAGAATTTGACCGTTGGCTGGTCGACCGGGCCGGTCGACGGGGCCGGTCGACCGGCAGGGTAATTCTGGCAAAAGTTCTGTTAAACGGCTATTTTTGTATTTTGCCTATAAATACCCCATTTGCAAGAGTTTTTCTCTAAGATTTTTTGTGCGAATTTTTGCTGATTCTCTGGTGTTTTCAAAGCAATCAAAAGAAGTTTTTGAGCTTGAATTGAACAATCCATTTGGTGTTTTCATTAGGGTTTGGAAAATCAAAGAAAGGGTTTTTGGGAAAGAATTTTGATTGAACTATTCTATCTTGATTTCTTGATTTTTCCCAAGGACTTTCTTTGTGAATTCTGATTTCCATTCCTTTGGTTTTCTCCACACTTGAGCAAAAATCTACTATCTATATCTATAGGTTATTTGTGTGGAAGAAGAAGTTGTTTGTGGTTGTTGTTGTGACCACCAAGTTGTAACCCAATCTTTTCTTAGCTTTGTGCTTTGGGTTGTATCCCTCTAGTTGAGAGGTGATCCTTGTATTGGTTGGTGATTGGGAGTTTGTTTTATTGGTTTGGAATTTGCCTCAAGGAGGAGGTTGTGATTGTTGGAGTTTGCCTCAAGGAGGAGGTTGTGTTGGTTGGCTTGGATTTGTGCCTCAAGGAGGAGGTTGTAAAGAGAGGAGTGGGTACTCCTTGTAAAGGGTCCTAGGTGGACAAGCTAGTGGAAATCCTTCGTGTGTCGAAGGCGGGGATGTAGAGCTGGGTGCTCGAACCTCGATAACATATCTTGTTGTTTGCGCTTGATCCATTGGCTCTCTCTCTCTCTCTCTTTACTTTGTGCCTTGCATTTATTTATATTGCTCATTCATATTTGCTTGGCTTGGTTGTGTGCATCACTTGTTGATAGCACTTGAGTGTGAATTGCATTAAGTTTTTAAATTCCGCATTTAGTTCCTTAGATTAGCATTGTCACCTATTCACCCCCCCTCTAGGTGACTTTTCAATTGGTATCAGAGCTTGCGCTCCTGATATTTAGGTTTAACCACCTAGGAGTGTGATCTTGGTTTGCTAATCTTCATTTGCATTTTCATTTGCACACATATAGTTGCACTAATGGCTAGCCCTCCCATGTTTGACCATTTTAGACTTGATTCTTGGAAGGTTGACATGATTAGACATCTAAAAGGACTAGGACATTTAGTTTATCAAGCCATCACTATAGAATCCCTCCCTAATAGTAGCAAGCATAAGAAGGCCAATGCATTAGCCCTAAGGACACTTCTAGCATCTCTAAATGAACATCTTTTACCTATTTTTGATCGCTATGATTCGGCTTTTGCAGTTTGGAGCATCTTGACTTCTCCCGAGCTTCCAAGGATTATCAACAAGATGAGGAGATCTAAGAGAGAAAAATCCGAAGAGCAATGCCTCATGGTCCAAGGGAAGAACTCCCTTGAGGTACATTCGGATTCCCCTCTAGATGATAGCTCTAGTTCCTATTGTCATGGATGTTTTGAAGTTCAAACTTTAAATGTTGAACTTGCCTCTAAGCTTGAAAAATTCTTGGAAAAACATAACTCTTTGAAAGAAAAACATTTTGATTTACAAAAAGAAATGAAGGATTTATGCTCTACTTTTGAAACCGTTTTGCAAGAGAAGGAAGAGATTACTAGTGAATGTGACTCACTAAGATCTCAACTAGACATTGCTTTAAAAGAAATTGAAGTTTTAAAAGGCAAAAATGATTGTGATGATATTTTGGAGCACAATGAGATTTTATCCTCAAGATTGGATTGTGTTTTCAAAGAAAACCTTACTTTGAAAAATAAAATTGATTCTATTACTAATGAATTGAATTTGGTTTTGTCTAAAAATGAATCTTTACAAAATGATATTGATTTGCATGTTTGCCATGCTAGCATTGCTTCTATCTCTAGCACTTCTATTGCATGCTCCACTTTATCTTCTAGCATAGAAAATGATATAAATAATTTGAAGAAAAGTGTTGATTGTTTGGGCTCCACTTTGAGCCATTGTGCCATGAATCACACACGTTTGGAAACCTTGATTCGCAAGAAACAAGTTCCAACCTTGCATGCACACCCATCTAGGCATACACATGCTTCTCATGATCACCATCATCATATGTATGCTCACGTGTACACATGTACACATTGTGGTCAAAAAGGCCACCTTGCTATATTTTGTTATGATCGCATTTATCATGAAAATTTAGCAACTAATTTTGTTTGGGTGAGAAAAGAAACTAACCCCCGTGGACCCACTAGAAAATGGGTACCAAAAACCACCTCTTTGGCTTTTGATGTAGGTGGGAGCTCTCGCATCACGTGAGAGTGGAGGTACCTTGAGGTGGATGCGTTTCGAGCTTGAATGAGAACTATTTGGATGCTTCACTCTCAAGGAGATTAGGTGGAGATGACCACCATGTTTTGGAGAACTAGAGATGCGCCTTCATTGATTTTGGTAATCATTCTCTAACTCCCATTTATTATTTACATGCTTTTTAGATCATTCATTTATAGCATGTTGTGTTTTGATGTTCATTATGATTATGCCTTGTTCATTAGACTTGAGATATACATGTTTAGTTACTTGAGCACCCATGTTTCATATGAATCTATATTTAGTGTTCACTTTTGTTTAAGCTAACATGTATGCCCTAGATCTAATGCACATGCATATGCATAATGATCATATGATGTTCATGATTCCATGATTTTTGTTTAGATGATTATATGGATGTTTGTGATATATCTTGTGTGCATTTCATCATTACACTTTATTCATTCTTTGTTCGATCAATTCTCATACAACAAGGTTGCATTGCGCACCTCTAACCCATTCAAGGGGAATCAGGAGGAAGGAGTTCAGAACCCTTCAAGGGGTATACGGCTCTTAGTCTTGTTTTGAGAGATCGTTGCATCATACATCCATCTTAGTTTTAAAAGGTCATTAATACTTCATATTTTTGATTAATATGATCATATTGATTTTTGACCCGTTTTATGCCTCATGATTTGATTACTTGCTTGAATGTTAGTTTTCATTAAGACTAGGATTTATACTTGTACAACTAGTGAGCTACAAATAGACCTTTATATAGTTGTGCTTGAACGCTCATTTGTAGTCATTTGATGTACTAGTATAGTCTAGTTTTGATGATTCATGCATTTGACTTGTATTCCTCATTTTTAATGTGTTTCTATGATCTTGTGGTTGACTTCATGTATATGTCTATCTTGTCCAAATTATTGTTTATGCATATACATCCTTGAGCCACGTGCCTTCAAGCATATACTTTTGTGGACTCTTCATGTTTGGGATATGTATGTATACTTTAGTTTGTACATGACATACATATGCCTTGAAGTTTAAATCATTATGATGATTTTCATGTTTGATTGTGATTTCAATTGATATGATGATTTCAATAAATTACATGATTATATCAAGATTTGATAATTTCTATATTAAGCTTAATTGTCCATTTTCATGATGAAATGTATTTCACATTACACTTGTTCACTCACTTTATTATGTTTCTCATGATTGTGTTTTTCATGAGTATGATATGAGCTTTATGGACTTTGAGTGTTTAGTGATCTTGTGATTTTCATGTTTCATGAAAAATCATTTTTGTTTTATCTTGAAGGATTTCTACTAGTTTTTCAAATTTTCATAAACTAGTTCATATTCTTCACTTTGGTAGTGATTTTCAAACATACTCTATTTTCAAATCTATTTTTGAAAAACCCCTACCATCAATGGGCGGTTGGATGGGAGACCATGATCAAGTATGTTTCATCTTGTAAATCTTTTAAAACTTAACTTGATCGGGTGGTAGTTGATATGAGTCATACACTTGACCTCATTTTATTTCAATTGGTATAATTGAATTCTTTCAATTGGTATCAATCTTGACATCTTTTTGTATACTCATATATGTTTTGTTTTATATATATGTATGCTTCACTTCATATAGTATCAATTTCAATTGGTAGCTATTTTTTTTTATACATATATAGATGATTTATTTTGTGCTTATTATATCCTTATATCTTAAAGCACAAATTTTGGCTATGTTAAGCTTGAGTTTTTCATTTTGTATCCATATACAAGCTTTATCACAATTTTAAGATTGCTAAGCTTGAATTTTTAATGAATATCATGTTTCAATTGATTTAATTTTCAATTGGTATCTTATTTCAAGCCTATGCATATTTTCTTTTGGTATTTCATAAAGGGGGAGAAAACTCATATTTTATATTTCAATTGGTATTTGGTTTACCATTGTTCTTGTTTCCCACTCCCTAACTTAATGATGAAAAATGATTAAAGAATTAATGTTGATTTCTTTCATTGGTATCATATGCCTTTTATGAAAAATATCTTCAATTGGTGTCAAGATGCATTTATTTACAATTGGTATCAAGATGCATTTGTTTACACAAAAATTGGTATCATATGTTGTAATTTTTCAATGTGTTTACTTTCAATTGGTAGCAAACTCACTTTACATATCTACCTTTTGATAATGATGATTTGTTTTAATACCTTGTTTAACATTGTCATATCACAACTTTTCATTTCAATTGGTATCACTCCTTTTTGGTTCATTGTGTCCAACAAAAAGGAGGAGAAGAATTTTATTTCTATTATGATTGTTTTTGCCCCTTGTTGATGATTGACAAAAAGGGGGAGAGAATTTGAGTTTAATATGCATGTTGTTTTATGTTTTGTTTTGAGTTTAATTTAATTGGTATCAAAGAGCTTTATTTAATTAGTATCAAAGAGCTTTTGTTTTTAATGGGTATCAAGAGTTTTAGTTCTTTACATATTCATTTGGTATCAAGAGCTATTTGTTTCATTTGGTGTCAAGAGCTATTTGTTTTATTTGTAAAAGCATGTTTATTTGAATAGAGCATGAGTTTTATTGTTTAATGCATGACTATGCATTCCCATGATTTAATGCTTATTGTTTATCCCTATGCATGAGTTAAGGGGGAGCTTGGAGCTTCTTTGTAGCTTAACTTTAATCCATGCATAAATAACTCCATGAGTTTTGTCATCATCAAAAAGGGGGAGATTGTTGGCCCAAAGGGCTTCCACTCTAGTTTTGATGATGATTAACTCATGTAGTTATGTGTACTAATAATCTTGCAATGTTTAAGTTTCAGATATTTGACAAGATATTAGTTGGTGAAAGCTTCCACACATCTTTCACATGTTGATTCAAGAGCCCGAGCGTCAAAGATCATACATTGCACTTGCTCGGTGAATCAAGAGTTTTTGGATCGAGCCGACTTGGAGATTGCGCTCTAGCTTGGAGATTGCGCTCTACAAGAAGACTTAGGTATCCATAGTTTTAGTTTGGGTTTAGATCCTAATTGTAAAGATTAGAATAGTATGATAAGCTCAAGTTCACAACACACACCTTTCATGTTTTGATTTTCGGTTTTAGGTTTAACCGATCTTGATTTTCATGAATAGATTTTTTATCAAAACAAGTTTACATGGTTTATGTATATTAGATTTGTTCTATATACATGCATGCTTCAATTGTTTAGACAAACTTTGTTTGATAATCTATTCCATGTGTTTTATGTTTGGTATTTACAACAAAACATATTTTTGGACTTAATGACAAAAATCATGATATATATATGTTTCTTGTATATTGAATTTCTATTCATATACAATATGCTTCAAAATGTTTAAATATCATATTTTTGTATTTCAGATAGGTTTTGGACAATGTGTATTTTCTATTCAAAATCCGAGTTTTAGAAAATACAAGTTTTGGTTTTTGATAAATATGATAAGATACAAAAATAGTTTTAATTGCTTGATATTTGAGTCAAAACTTTTATCACATGTTTATATATCAATGCAAAATGCTAAAACTATTTTTGGGGATTTTTAGTAATTTATAAGAATTTATTTGACATTAATTTTCCTCAGATTTCAGACCTGACTTTTGTCTGCCAGGCTTGGCCGGTCGACTGGTACGGTCGACCGCACCAAAGAAGCCAGTCGACCGTTCCGGTCGACCGACGTGCACGGATACGTGCACGCTGGCTGACTCTGTAGCCGGTCGACCGAAGCGGTCGACCGACGGAGAGTTGTTGGCTCTCAGGAATTCTCGGTCGACCGAGGCGGTCGACCGTAGCCACAACGGTTCAGAATTTGACCGTTGGGCGGTCGACCGGGCCGGTCAACCGGCAAGGTAATTCTGGCAAAAGTTCTGTTAAACGGCTATTTTTGTATTTTGCCTATAAATACCCCATTTGCAAGAGTTTTTCTCTAAGATTTTTTGTGCGAATTTTGCTGATTCTCTGGTGTTTTCAAAGCAATCAAAAGAAGTTTTTGAGCTTGAATTGAACAATCCATTTGGTGTTTTCATTAGGGTTTGGAAAATCAAAGAAAGTATTTTTGGGAAAGAATTTTGATTGAACTATTCTATCTTGATTTCTTGATTTTTCCAAGGACTTTCTTTGTGAATTCTGATTTTCATTCCTTTGGTTTTCTCCACACTTGAGCAAAAATCTACTATCTATATCTATAGGTTATTTGTGTGGAAGAAGAAGTTGTTTGTGGTTGTTGTTGTGACCACCAAGTTGTAACCCAATCTTTTCTTAGCTTTGTGCTTTGGGTTGTATCCCTCTAGTTGAGAGGTGATCCTTGTATTGGTTGGTGATTGGGAGTTTGTTGTATTGGTTTGGAATTTGCCTCAAGGAGGAGGTTGTGATTGTTGGAGTTTGCCTCAAGGAGGAGGTTGTGTTGGTTGGCTTGGATTTGTGCCTCAAGGAGGAGGTTGTAAAGAGAGGAGTTGGGTATTCCTTGTAAAGGGTCCTAGGTGGACAAGCTAGTGGAAATCCTTCGTGTGTCGAAGGCGGGGATGTAGAGCTGGGTGCTCGAACCTCGATAACATATCTTGTTGTTTGCGCTTGATCCATTGGCTCTCTCTCTCTCTCTCTCTCTTTACTTTGTGCTTTGCATTTATTTATATTGCTCATTCATATTTGCTTGGCTTGGTTGTGTGCATCACTTGTTGATAGCACTTGAGTGTGAATTGTATTAAGTTTTTAAATTCCGCATTTAGTTCCTTAGATTAGCATTGTCACCTATTCACCCCCCCTCTAGGTGACTTTTCAAGAACAACAACTACTACTACAACTCCTAACAAAGCAACAAAATACAGCTTTCTTCTCTGGATATCTCCTACAGTGAAAGTCCCAGGGGTTTTTTCTAAAAACGGAGGGTATGGTGCACTGGATGGAGGGTATAGCCCCTGGCACCACTCGAGTGGTGCCAGGATGGCCGCGGAAACCTGGCCCAGGCCACTTTTCTGCGGCCATACTTGTGCCAGTCTGCTGGCGCCACGGGTTACAGACTGGTGCCAGTATGGGTGCCTTATAGCAGTCTCCACTCCTTTGACTTTGGCTCCCTGATTCAACAGATTTGGGTTTCAAGTTTGGGCTTCTCTTTTGGTTCTAAAAATCCTCAAATATGTTGGAGTTTTTGGGCGTCTCTTCTTCTTCAAGCCATGGACATAGAAATAAGGAGAAACACCTATTAATAAACAGATTTTTATTAAGATAAGTATGCAAAATGTGATGAAAAATATGCAAGTACCAATACTAACACACCCCCACACTTATCTTTTTGCTCGTCCCTGAGCAAAACAAAAGAGAGCTAAAAAAAAGTTATTACACCACTTTCGCAGGTGATGCGATTGCACTGAGCATGTGCAACAAGCCGTTAAACCTCTAGTTTTCCCTAGAGGAGGAGTGTTGTCTCCTGAGGGTTTTCAGTGGATTGCACGCACAAAATTCAAAATAAAGAGAGATGTTAGCTTTAAACAAACCTCTTTCAGAAAAAGAACTTTCAATTATCTAAGTAAAAATGACCGAATGATTATAAGAATTAGGTCTAACCCTCACAAGTCCTCCTATACTTTAGTCTTTATAAAAAAAGAGATCATGGTTTTCCCTTAAATTTAGTAAGGATCTTGTACTTCTAACTCATTCTGTTATTTTGCTTGAATAGATATGCATCATGTGTAAGTGTGATGTGCTTGGGATTTCTTAACTCAACTCTGAATGTTATTTAATTTAATGTTTACCTACATGTTTACTCTTGGTTTCTTTAGGATTTCTACTTTACTTGTGTAACACATATCAAACCGATGACTCCCAAACCAGATGGTTTTAGGGCACCAGGTGGAAAAACACCCCTCAGGTCAAACATGCAAGTAAGTAGGCCATGAAATCAAGACTTATTTCTATATATATATATTTTTGGCGTGAGTAATCATGCTTCTTGAGGCACAATTATCCAGCTTATTTTCTTTTTCTTTTTTTATTTTTTTATTTTTTTCATGTCAAAGTTATGTCTCAAAATCTCAAGCGTGTGTGTGTGATATATGCATATTCTATAAAGCTAAATAAAAGATATGAGTTATTTTCATTGTCCCTCCCAACTCTTAGTCAAACCAATATTTCTTTTTTTATTTAGGCTAAAATAAAGATTCCTTACTACGGTTCCCTTAATTCTTACAACCTTTTGGTATTTTTACAAAGAGTATAAAAATTCTTTTTTTCATTTTTTCATTGTAGAGGTCATTTTCATTTTTTTCATTTTTTTTAATTTTAATTTTAATTTTAATTTTAATTTTTTTGGAAAGAAAAGAAGAAAATTGAACACCCCCCCACACTTATCTAATGCATTGTCCTCAATGAATGTCGTGTAAATGCAAATGCAATAAATAAGGGGAAGAAATGATATCACCGTCTCCGCCGACTCGGGTCAACTGAAGTGCTGGGGCAGGCCGTGTGAACGCCGAAGCGTCTCCTCAATACGTGCCAGGCAGCTATGTTGTTCATCCATTTGACGCCTGAGTGAAATCTGGCCTTTAAAAATCTTTTCATGCCCTTCCAAATGGATGACATGAATGCAGTGGAATTAGATGGAGGCGGTTGCTGCCAGAACTCAGGGTCATCCTCTTCTTCCATCTGGTCCTCTGAGGAGGACTCAGCTGGGACATCCTCGCCCAGGACGGTAGGTGTCCAGAGCGAATGCAGACAACTGTTATAGGCACAGGTGATACGCTCGGGGGAAACGAAGACTCGGTCATACTCAGCAAAGGTCTCAGCGGGCAGAAAGTTTCTGCATAAGCGAGTCACTAAGATGGGCAAAGAGTACTTGGCTCCCCTAGTCCGTTGATAGTTGGCCAACAATTGTTGCAGAAGGATGGTGTTTAGACAGACAGTATGTTGTCTTGTCATGAGGCTGTGATAATCTGTAAGGCAGGTCTGTTAAGCGAGGTAGTGTGGTCTATGCCTAAGATGTTTCTTTGAATCCAACGACCAACACAATGGATGTTTCTGAAGGTGGTGTTTGCCCGAAGACCACGATCTTGCTCGGTGCACCGTACACCCATCAAAGTCATATACTCATGTAAAGGAAGGGGGGCAATGTGCTGAGGAGGGGAAGGCACCTGGGTGACCTCCTCATAGCCTCAATGGTGAGCAACAGGTTCCCATGGTCTAGGTGGACAGTGAATTGATTAAGGGCATGATTAATGGAAGCATTATCTATCCCTAAATAAAAGCTCCTCACCGAGTCTGCGCAATAAAAGGCGTCACCATCAGAATTATCATATACCAACCCATACCACTGTCTCTCATGAATCCTATCTAAGAAAATAGTCTCATACCTCTGAACATCACTAAATAGGCGAGATAAATCTTTCTCAGGAAATATGGTGGGAGCCATAATCTTGACCTGAGAAAAAATTGAGAGATAGGGTAAAGAAGTTGCAAACCTCTCCCAAAAACCGTGGGGGAAAACCAATAAAAAAATTGCCTAGAGTCAATCCAGACTGAGAATCCCAGATCCGTAAAATAAATTGAGGAGAGCAAAGGACGTAGGTCGTGTGGAGACCTGGAAGCGCGGCCAACTCCTCTAGATGGCCGCATTTCCGCGGCTAGGAAGGGCCGGGCACGGCTATCTGGTGGAGGGAGAGGAGAAGTTTGGGGGAGAGGGTTGGCGCCTGGGGAGCTTCTTCAGATCTGGAAAAAGTACGGGTTTAGAGAAGAGAAGAGGGTATAAATAGACACTAAAAGTTAGAAATTCCAATCTTACCCCTAGGTCACAAAGGTAATTACAAGTTTACCAAGGGTATGTTTATTGAATGAATCTCTTGTTATTTATAGACAATTCATTTATATATATAGATATATATACTATTTTATTTTTATTTTTATTTATTTATTTTTATTTTATATATATATTTTTAATTTTATTTTTATTGGTGTGTGAAATGGCAGACAGTCAAGTATACACTGGGTTGCAAAGACACAGGATAATTGCAGCGTGCGACTCTGGCTCAGCAGTCAGAAATTGCTTTAATCGTTGCCCGTTCACCTTGAATTCCTGATTACTGTTGGGATCGAAAATTTCCACAGCACCATGTGGAAAGACAGTGCGCACAATGAAAGGTCCGGACCAACGAGTTTTTAGCTTTCCCGCGAAAATATGAAGCCTAAAATTGTATAGCAAAACCTTGTCTCCTGGAGCAAAATTTTTTCGATTGATGATCTGGTCATGAAAATTTTTAGTTTTGCTTTTAGTGATCCGTGCGTTTTCGTAGGCCTCATTCCGTATCTCCTCTAATAGTAAGATCTGTAATTTTCCCAGTTCACCGGCTTTAGTCAGATCAAAATTCAGTTGCTTAATAGCCCACAAAGCTCGGTGTTCTAACTCAACAGACAGATGACAGGCTTTTTCAAAGATAATTTTGTAAGGAGACATCCCAGGACCGACCATTCTTTCGATTTTGTCCCACCGTCTTTTCCAAAATGAGCTTGATTTGACGATTAGTCACTTCAACTTGCCCATTTGTTTGGGGATGATACGGGGTGGATAACTTGTGATTGATGGAGTATTTCCGCATCAAAGCTTCAAAAACTTTATTGCAGAAATGTGACCCATTATCACTAATTATAGCGCAGGGTGTTCCAAAACGGGAGAAGATGTTTTCCTTGAGAAATTTGACAACCACTTTGTTGTCATTGGTCTTAGTTGGTACAGCTTCTACCCATTTACTGACGTAATCTACAGCAATCAAATGAACTGGTTGCCGAAGGAAGTAGGGAATGGTCCTATGAAGTCGATACCCCAAACATCCAAATTTTCAACTTCAAGGATAAGGTTCAGGGGCATCATGTCTCTTCTTGAAATTTTTCCAATCTTCTGACAATTTGCACATGTCTTGCAAAAGTGGAATGAGTCTTTGAACAAAGTGGGCCAGTAGAACCCACTTTGTAGAACTTTCTCTGCAGTCTTGTGGGGACCGAAGTGTCTACCGCATGCAAGTTCATGGCAAAAACTTAACACACTCCTCTGTTCTTCCTTTGGTATGCATCGTCGAATAAATTGGTCGGGACAATACTTGAAAAGATACGGCTCTTCCCAGAAGAAGTACCGTACTTGGGCAAAGAAACGACACTGGTCTTACTTTGTCCAGTCAGCGGGGAATTGTCCAGTGGCCAGGTAATTGACTATGTCCGCATACCAGGGTTCTTTGAAAATGGCCAGGATGTGCTCGTCTGGGAAATCCTCGTTGATCGGAGCTGGTATGATAGGTGCGTTCGGAATTCGTGACAGATGATCAGCGACCACATTTTCTATACCTCGTTTATCCCAGATTTCTAAGTCAAATTCTTGAAGCAAAATGATCCACCGAATCAATCGGGCTTTTGCTTCCTTCTTGGTCATGAGATATTTAAGTGCCGACTGATCCGTAAAAATCACCATCTTCGAGCCTAACAAGTATGGCAGAAACTTTTCTAACGCAAAGACAACGGCCAAGAATTCCTTCTCGGTCATTGTATAATTCTGTTGGGCGTCATTCAAGGTCCTACTCGAATAATAAATCACGTGCTGCCTATTATCGATGCGCTGTCCTAGAACAGCGCCAATAGCAAAATCAGAGGCATCGTACATGATTTCAAACGGTTGGGTCCAATTAGGAGCAGAAATAATAGGCGCAAAAATAAGTTCTTGCTTAAGCTTTCCCCATAACTTGAAACATTCATCGTTGAAATCAAAGGGCACGTCCTTAGCGAGTAGGTTGGTTAAGGGCCTAGCGATTTTTCTAAAATCCTTAATGAACCGTCGGTAGAACCCAGCATACCCTAGAAAGGATCTAATATCCTTGATGCTTTTGGGTGGTGGAAGCTTAGCAATCACTTCTACTTTAGCCTTGTCCCCTTCAATGCGTCTCCTAGAAATCTCATGGCCTAAGACAATCCCCTGTCTCACCATGAAGTGACATTTCTCTCAGTTTAGAGTTAGATTCTTCTCCTTGCATCTCTGCAGAACTAACTTTAGGTGATAAAGATACTGATCAAATGAATCTCCGTAGATGGAGAAGTCATCCAAGAAAATCTCAAGAAAATATTCTACCATGTCAGAGAACAAACTAAGCATGCACCGTTGGAATGTTGCGGGAGCATTGCATAATCCAAAGACATGCGCCGATAAGTAAAGGTTCCGAACGGGCAGGTGAGCGTTGTCTTTTCCTAGTCTTTTGCAGCAATAGGGATTTGATTGTATCCCGAATACCCATCTAGGAAGCAATAGTACTCATGTCCAGCCAAACGATCAAGCATTTGGTCGATGAAGGGTAGCGGGAAGTGGTCTTTACGGGTGGCTGCATTCAACTTTCTATAATCGATACAGACACGCACCTTGGTAGGCAGTCTTGTCTGTACCAACTCTTTTTGCTCATTTTCAACCAAAGTAAAGCTAGCTTTCTTCGGGACCGCATGAACAGGGCTAACCCATTGACTATCTGAAATGGGATAAATGATCCCATTGTCTAATAGTTTCAAAATTTTCGCTTTAACTGCCTCTTGCATGAGAGGGTTAAGCCTGCGTTGTGGGTCCCTCCTGGGGGTTGCTTCATCGGTTAAATGGATTCTATGTTGCACTATGGCTAGACTTATCCCTTTGATATCCTTCGTCGTCCATCCAATGGCTTCCTTATGTCTTTTCAGAATAGACATTAGGCTGTCCTCTTGTTGCTCAGTCAGGTGGGATGCTATGATGACTGGCAAGGTGTCCTTTCCGCCCAGTTAGGCGTACTTGAGGTGTTCAGGTAAGGCTTTTAGCTCTAGGGAAGGTGTTGCTTCATTGGAGGCAATCTCCAGGCTTTCAATCCTATGATGAGGTACACTTGGGCTTGACGCCCAATCCACTACCGAATCTACGATCTGGTCAAGATTAAAATCCTCAGACTCCAGATCAAATTCTGCCTCTGTTTCTACCTCCATGCTTTCCTTATGCTCACTGGTCTGATTTTCAATGGAATTGACCTCAAAAGTCTGATCATTGACATCCCTAGGTTGTCTTCCAAGATTGAAGACATTGACTTCCTTCGTCATATCTCCAAAGGTCAATTGCATGGACCCGTTCCTACAGTTGATTATGGCATTGGCTGTAGCAAGGAAAGGGCGTCCTAAGATGACTGGAGTTTGAGACCTCAGATTTGATACCAGTTGGGTCTCAAGTACAATGAAGTCAACGGGGTAGATGGAATGCCCGACCCGGATAAGGGCATCTGTGATTTTCCCCTTGGGAATTTTCATAGATCGGTCAGCTAGATGAATGGTGACTCGAGTTGGGCTTAGCTTGGCCAACCCAAGTTGCTGGTATACTGAGAGAGGTAGCAAGTTGATACTTGCTCCCAGGTCAAGAGTGCTCTACTAATTTCGGTCTGTCCTATGGTGCAGGAAATGATAGGACATCCAGGATCCTTGTATTTCACCGGAATGGGACCAGACAGAATTTCACTTATATTGGTTGCCAAGAACACTTTCTTGGGCACATTTGTCTTTCTCTTCTTAGTACACATACCCTTAAGAAATTTTGCATAAGCTTGAACTTGTTGGATAGTGTCAAGAAGAGGCGCATTCAATTTGACCTGGTTGAACATCTTTAGCATCTTCTCCATGTGCATATTCTTATTGTTATTCCTAAGCCTATTGGGAAAGGGTGCTATAAGCTTATGAACTTGTTCAGTAGCTTTGTCCTCGTTAGATGTTTGAGGAGCAGTTTGGGAGGTACTAGCAGAGGTGGAGGCTAGAGTAAGATCAGGATGGACTGGACTTTTTTGTTGGTAGACCTGGTTGTCTACCTTCTTTCTAGATCGAAGTGTGTGAACAACATTGCACTGGTTGATCGATGGATCTTGAATTCATATGCTTGATTGGAGGTTTTTGGGTTAACTAGCGGCTAACTAGGTAAAGTACCCTTTGGTCTATCACTTAGGGAGCTAGCTAATTAGCTCATCTGCATTTCCAATCTCGATATAGTCTGTGAATGATTTTTCAGCGTTTGTCCCTAGTTTTGCATAAAAGCGGTTTGGGACTTCATAAAAGCTTCCATGCTCTCCTCCAATTTGCTGAATTTCTTTTCCATTGATGAACCTTAGGAGGAGGAGGATGGAGCTTGACTGGAAAAATTTGGTGGAGGACTGGGATGGTGAAAATTATTGGAGAAATTAGGCCTAGGAGGATTGTTCTAGGCCCAGGAGAAATTTGGGCGATTCCTCCAACCTGGATTGTATGTTTGCGAGTAGGGATTAGGCGGCGGCCATGAGTAAGCCGCGTTCAGGTGTTCCGGTGGCACTTGCTGGGTATAAAAAATAGGGCACTCTTCAAAGATATGGTTTGGTGCCTGACAGTATGAACAACCCGAATTGTGAATTGGTGGTGGGTTGATTTGGTTGACATTGGCTGGCTCTTTTATCTCTAGAGCCTCTATTCTCCTCATTAGGGTTGCAATTTTAGCCTCGACAGTTATGGATGATTTTAGAGATAGGAGCCCTCCTCTTGAAGCTATAGATTGTGAATTCTTAGGTTTTTTCCAAGGTTGGCTCCCATTGCAGGGTTTTCTCAGCTAAATCCTCAAATAAATCCCAATCCTAATACTCATCCTTCTGCAAGAACCCTCCCTGACACATGGTTTCTAAAAGGGTTTTCGTCTGATAATCTAAACCATCGTAGAGAATCTGGCACTGACGCCATTTCTCCACCATGGTGAGGGCACTGAGCTAGGAGATCTTTGAATCATTCAAAGTATCTCCAAAATGGTTCGCTTACTTCTTTCCTGAACTGCATGATGTTCTTTCTAATGAGGGCAGTTTTGTGAATTGGGTAGAATTTCTTCAAGAAGGCCTTGACGAAATCATCCCACATCGTGACAGAATCTACCGCCAAACTGTACAACTATTTCTTCGCTAGGTCCTTTAGGGAAAAAGGGATGAAACGTAACCTAATGACATCGTCT
Organism: Agave tequilana; assembly: GCA_038442645.1. Lineage (NCBI taxonomy): Eukaryota > Viridiplantae > Streptophyta > Magnoliopsida > Asparagales > Asparagaceae > Agave > Agave tequilana. Next base: position 22,883 of record JAVJIF010019378.1, on the reverse strand, counting down.
CCTAGCTGGGGTATACGCGTCATGAGGCACACTTCTTCAAATTCCCTAACAAAGAAGTATGCATCTGTTGACTGATTTTTCCTGCACACAAAAGATAGTATTTTAGTTTTAAGAATAGGATGTGCAAGTTCTCAATTCTAATCCGCTGTAGCAAGGCTATGCGGGTCGTGATCCTCAAGGAGGGACTGCGATGGAAGCGTTAAGCAAGTTTCTCTAAAGTTTTTATTTTTATTTGTTAAGTTAGAAAGGAAGTGGTATTTACAATGGGTGGTAGAAAAGAATATGGAGATGAGTTGTATTTAATCTACAAAAAAGAAAAGAAAAGAAAAAGAAAGAAAACTTATCTCTTTAGTCTGCTTGCCGTTTGAATCGTTGCGATGATTTCCCTTTTCTTGGAAGGTGTACAAGCACGGCTTATGGGATCGTCCGCCTTCTTAATCTACTCTACGAAATGAAAAACAAGCTATGAAGACCTGTTCATCGCCATTGGGCCGTCAAGGTTCCTTCTTCGGCTAGGTATTCTCGAAGCAGTTGGATCTCATGGTGGGCAAGACATTAGAGAACAAATAGAAGAAAGTAGATACAAGATTAAAATAAGAATAAAAGGAACTAGAATAATACAAGAATAAAATAAAACAAGCCTTGATTCGATTATTAAACAATGGTGGAAAAATAACACTTACACCGACTGTCACCATCAGTACAAGCAGATCCCTTCCTCCATGAATACATCATCTCCTCTCAGCTTTTACAAAAAGAAAATAAAAATATACAAAAGTGGAAAGAGAACTAAAAACCTAAAAACCCTAAAAATCCTAACTTTGGCCCTTTGCTGGACGCTGGACGCTCTGTACGTTGCACTGCAGGGGCTATTTATAGGTGCAGAGGGAATCAGAGTCCCAGTCGAACTCCCCTACAAAATCTGGTACAGGGATAAGATCAAATTGCCGCGGAAACGCGGCTTTTGCCGCGATTCCGCGGCAATACTGTGGCATATGGCCACGCGCTTTGGCGCGTGGCTTCTCCTGGTCCGTCCATCTAGTCGCCTGCTTCTGGAAGTTTTGATCCTGGCTCTTTATGTTGGGATTTCGAGATAACTTGGTAATCAAGTTACCTTGATCTCAATTATCCCAAATCTTTTATCACGAATTTCCTTCTTATCTTTGGCTTTTATGCTCATCCTGCAAGAGTTTAGGGTTGGGTAGAATTCTATCCTTCCCTCATCTTCGATATTTGCAACTTTAGCCCTTATATATTTGCACTTTGACACTCTGCTATTTGCACTTTTACACCTGGGCTTCAACTGTGGGCTTTTGGGCTTCATTAAGCTTTATTTATTATAAAAATAAGAATTCGAGGCCTGCACACAATAAATTACAAATTATTAATAAATGTGCAGAATTAAATGAATAAATATGAAAATGTGATGGTAAATATGATGATAAAAATGCACTTTTCACTACCAATCACACCCCCACACTTATCTTTTTGCTCGTCCTCGAGTAAAAACAAAGAAAAAGAAAAATTAATCTAAACTAACTCACTTTCGTAGGAATCACGGTTGCACTTAGCACGTGCAACAAGCCGTTAAACCTCTAGGTTACCCTAGAGGACGAGTGTTGTCTCGTGAGGGTTTTCAGCGGATTGCACCCACAAAATCCATAAAAAGGAAAATATTTGAAATACTTTTGAAGAAACTAAGTAGTCTATAAGTTTTAGGATCCTCATTTTTATTCATTCTTAGACTTAGTCTTTATAAAGTAAATTGTTTTCATTTTTAAGTAAGGATCAAAATTGAATTTCTAATATAGTCTTTTTCGTTACCAAAAATCATATGCATCCTTATGTTTTTACTAGGAATTCCTTAACTTGGACTCTCATGCCTCTTTATATATATATATATATATATTTTTTTTTTTTAATATGTATAACGCATCTAATTTTCTTTCGTATAAGCATTAAGGCTTCTTGAGGCCCTCATACCTAACTAATTGACTATTAGATGTGTTAATACATATATAAGTAATTTTTCCTTAATTTTCTTAGGCTTTCTAATCCACCCATGTAACGAACTTAAAGTCGATGACTCCCAAACCGGTTGGCTTTAGGGCACCAGGTGAGAAAACACCCCGCGGACTCAAATTCGAGTGAACTAGGCCCCAAAACTAAGGACTTTATTATATTTACTCACCTTTAGGCATGAATACTTATGCTTCTTGAGGCACATGTATCAGCTTAATTGGTGATTTTTTTTTCTTTTGTTTTTTTTTTTTTTTATGAGGCACAAGGTCTTTGTCTTAGAATCCTAGATATGCATTTGGTATGCATATTTCATTAAGGTAAAAATTAAGACTAACTACTTATTCAATTTCTCCTCCTATACTTAAAAATTCAACAATTTATTTATTTTTACCAAGTTTTTAGAAATCCTAATCATGATTTTCCTAATCCTTAAAACTAACTTATATTTCTTTCAAAAAAGAAGTCAAAATACTGTCTTTTTTATAACATTTTTTTTTTTTAAATTTTTTTTTTATTAGCAAATTTTGTTAGTGTCTACCTATGTTAGTATGTTAGTAAAGCCCACCCCCACACTTATCTCATGCATTGTCCTCAATGTATGAATGAATGCATATATGCATGAAACAGAACAAGGGAAGGCGGAAGTTACCTTAGGGTGGTGGTTCCGGTGGTGGTCTAATTGGTCCACGAAATGCGGCCCAAATAAGATAACGTGGTAGTTCACGGGACCTACCTTTATTTACCTCTTTTTTATTTACATATTTATAGTCCCCAGAATGAATAGGATCATGGAAGATCCTCTCTTGAAACTTACTCCCTTTACATGACCAGTCCTGGAAAATCATCACAGAGTCATGGTCTATACCTATGTCCAACAAAAGAATGTGACTTGGTAGAATGGTTGACTTGGACTCAAGAATGATAGGTTCAGGATCTAATACCGACTCAGGAAAGAAACTTAAATCAAGTAAAGGTTCAGGAATCGGGCTAGGATCAAGAAGTGGTCCAAGTCAAGAAATTGAAACTCAAGTCTACAATCATTTTCCCACAATGGAATGTGACTCAATGTTGGTGATTCAAGTTCAGGAATGATAGGTGTGGGAATCAAAACTGACTCTAAAATATTACCTAAGTCGGGTAACAAAATAGGAGTCAATAATGATTCGGGAATTTGAACTTGATCATAGATTTGGGAATCTAGGTCACATATCTCATTAGTTTCAATCTCATAAAAATGGGAACTTGCCAATTTTTCCATGGGACTTTCAAAATTGCACAATTGGTCAAGTTCAATATGATCATCAAAAATGGGTGATTCAATTTCATGATCTATGGGTATGGGAATAAATGTTGGCTCAGAAAATTGGTCCAAATTGGGTAAGAATACTGGAGTCAACATAGATTCGAAAATGGAAACTGAATCGCAAAGTTGGGGATCGGGTTCACATTCATAGTCTAATTCAATCTCATTGAAATTAAAACTAGCCAATTTGTCCAAGGATTGGGATTGAGCAAGTTCATATTGATGTGATGAAATTGAATTTTGATCAAGGTCTTCTAAACAGAATGATTCTTGGCTCCTATCAAGATGCTCAAGAATGTTTGAAAGTCTAGAAATTTGATCATTCATTGTATCTTGCAACCGATCCACTTTTTCTTCTAACCCATCGAATAGATCAATGGAGGACTGAAACCTTGGTGATGTGGGAAAAGACGTATATGAAGTAATGGTTGAACAGGTGGTTGACCATATGGCTCAGGGGTGTTGAATTCCCATTGACTCTGTGAAGAGTAGTGATGATTATTCCAATCTTGTTCATAGTATTGGGACTGGGGCATGTAATGATTCGGATAAGACCAATCTGGCACACTAGGTTGGTTAGAGTTATGATATGCCGGGTTGGTAATATCTGAAAAAGAGGTTGGTGTATAATATAGATCCTCATTAAAATTGAAAAAATTATTGTTATAGGCCATATCACACAAAGCAAACAAAAGAAAAAAAAACAAACAAAAAAGAAAAATTTCTAACCTAAGTTAGGGTAGACCTAGACCTAGACGACTCCTAACTGGTTAGACTGTCCACGGGAGGTAGGGTGTAGACTTTGACCACAAGTTAATCAGCCAGGTCGGGGCAAGTGTGGTAGGAGGTTTTCCGTCAAAGACGTTCCTTAATTAAATAACCACCACACTTCGGGCTTTCGGCCCTCAATCCCTTTCCTAGACACTGATTTGGCAGGAGTCAACTTCCAACACCGTTCCCCCTTAGGATAATCTCCTAATTGAGTCCGAGATGTCCCTAGGGCCAACGTCTACTAATTTTTAAGTTAGGCTTGGGTTAGTGAGTACTTGGGATATGATTTTTGGGCTAAGGAAGGGTGATGAAATCCCTACCTTATCTTGTTAATGGGTTATGCCCTTAAGATGAATTAGTGCAAGTCTACAAGATAAATAGATAGAATTCACTCAAAGCAGAAAATCAACCAAGAGATGAGTCCTATTCTACATGCAATGCGTACGTACCTTGCTCCAGCACTCTTCAACAGTAAAATAAGGTAATTGAAAAGACACGTGCCTAATATGCAAACGTCTAATCAATTTTTATTTTTAACAACAAATAATTTACTGTTGAATTAATTAGCAGTATACAGGTATATCACAGAACAAATCAGAACAGAGCAGAAAGCAGTATTTTTAATTTGAAGCACCCTGCAAAAAACTGCAGTTAGTAATTCACTACTGCAGCCGCGTTTCCGCGGCTATGGCCGCGGATCCGCGGCAATACAGTAGACTCTAGTGCTCTGCCTTCGAGGGCAGAGGCACAGAGTAGCTATATGTCCACTGCTGCTGCTGTTTTTCTGTTTCTGTTCTCCAAACCTGCAAACAGAAAAGAATAAAGAATTAGTTAATAAAAAATATTTTTTTATTAGAGAATAACTTACCGTCCCTCCCCGGCAACGGCGCCAATTTGTTGACTGATTTTTCCTGCACACAAAAGATAGTATTTTAGTTTTAAGAATAGGATGTGCAAGTTCTCAATTCTAATCCGCTGTAGCAAGGCTATGCGGGTCGTGATCCTCAAGGAGGGACTGCGATGGAAGCGTTAAGCAAGTTTCTCTAAAGTTTTTATTTTTATTTGTTAAGTTAGAAAGGAAGTGGTATTTACAATGGGTGGTAGAAAAGAATATGGAGATGAGTTGTATTTAATCTACAAAAAAGAAAAGAAAAGAAAAAGAAAGAAAACTTATCTCTTTAGTCTGCTTGCCGTTTGAATCGTTGCGATGATTTTCCTTTTCTTGGAAGGTGTACAAGCACGGCTTATGGGATCGTCCGCCTTCTTAATCTACTCTACGAAATGAAAAACAAGCTATGAAGACCTGTTCATCGCCATTGGGCCGTCAAGGTTCCTTCTTCGGCTAGGTATTCTCGAAGCAGTTGGATCTCATGGTGGGCAAGACATTAGAGAACAAATAGAAGAAAGTAGATACAAGATTAAAATAAGAATAAAAGAAACTAGAATAATACAAGAATAAAATAAAACAAGCCTTGATTCGATTATTAAACAATGGTGGAAAAATAACACTTACACCGACTATCACCATCAGTACAAGCAGATCCCTTCCTCCATGAATATATCATCTCCTCTCAGCTTTTACAAAAAGAAAATAAAAATATACAAAAGTGGAAAGAGAACTAAAAACCCTAAAAATCCTAACTTTGGCCCTTTGCTGGACGCTGGACGCTCTGTACGTTGCACTGCAGGGGCTATTTATAGGAGTTGAAAGATGTAGAGTCCTAGTACAACTCTCCCAAAAAATCTTATCTCCAGACTTGTGGCACTTATCCATAGAAGTTCAAATCAAATCTGTCCTGCAATTTATTATCCTGTTGATCACCGAAATTGGCTTATCTACGGACTGAATTGGAAAGTTTGATCAACATAAGAGTTGTAGGGCTTCAAGTCTTCTTTCTGGAGCATTTTGAATCATCGGATTTGCATATCTGTAGCAAAAGTTATGATCTGAATACTAAACATGTACAGTCTGAATCCGAATTTATCTTTAAACTCTTTCCTGCAAGCATTTAGGGTTGAATAGAAGTCTATCCTTCCCTCTTCTTTGTATTTGCAACTTTGGGAGAGTATTGATGAATTGAGGCTTTAATTCAAAATTATTTCCATTTGCCTCAGGCAGTTTTATACAAGATGGTAATGAGATTCTGATCGGGTAAAATCTGTCCTGAAGTGACGCCATCACCGGCTCTGCATGCAAGGGTAGAGAAGTGTTTCTTGTTAATCTGAAAGTTGCAGGATCTCTTACCCACTCTTGCATGCAGCACACCACAAACAACATAAAAATAACAAGCAATCGAAAAGAATAAAAAACAAATAAAAGAAAGAAAAATAACCACCAAGCCTAGTCTAAGGTACCTGGACCTAGACGACTCCTAACTAGTCGATTCTCCGGTGAAGGTTGTTGCAGGAACTCGACTACAAGCTAATCGGCCAGGAAAAGGCAAAGCTTGGGACGAGGTATCCGGGCGTGAGCCACGGTCCTAATTATGCCAAACCATAGAGCTTTCGAGGCTTTGCCTCTCAATCCACTTTCCTTAGACACCAATTTTGCAGGAGTATAGTTCTTGCAATTTTCAACCTCGGTTAATCTCTTAGTGAGTCTGAAATGTCCCTAGGGCCAACATCTTCAATTTTTAGTTAAGGCTTGGGAAAGTGTGAGTGCACTTGGAGATGGTTTTTGGGCTAAGGAAGGATAATGAAATCCCCATCTTATCTTGTTTATTTGGGTTTTGTCCTTAAAGTCAATTGTGCAAGTGTACAGTTTATTCACAATAAGGTAACACTCAAAGCGATAAATCACTCCAAATGTTGGTTTTATTCTATATGAATGTACACATACCTTTTCTCCAGCACTCTTCAACAGATATTAAAATGAATTGAAATAGACGCGTGCCCTAAATGCAAAAGTCTAATCCAAATTTCAATTAAGCGACAAATAAATTTCTGTTGAGTTTATTACACATGTATAGGGTGAAGCATTCAATGGAACTAAAAAAACTTAGAAAGCAATTTTTTTAGCGGCTTTCGGCAACCCTCAAACGAGTTTGTTAGTACTTCAATCGGAAAAACTCGCTTTTACACGAATTTTATCCGAGGGCAAATGAATCCTCGTGCAACGTCTTTGGCCACCACTTTTGCTTCCCGTGAAAGTGAGTTCCTTGGTACTTATCCTACACACAAGAATAATGAAAAATCTTTAGTATTGAATAATAAAGTCGTTCCCTCCCCGGCAACGGCGCCAAAATTTGATCGGCAAAAAGCAAGCACAATACTAAGTAAAAGAGTGTGGGTCGATGTTACTGCTTTTGCGATTCTTCCGTAGTAGCAAAGTGGCTTTACGGGTCGTATCCACAAGGAGGGAGAGCGATGAAAGCTTGATGCGGCTTCTTCGTTTAAGAAAAGAGAAAGTTCTTTGTTTCAAATAAAGAATTGGAAAATGAAAACAAGTTGTTTCAAGAATTGTTTGAAAATGATTTGGTGGTTTGTAAAAGTGGACCTTTCTTAATGATAAAGGCGCATGGCTAACTTTCTGCTAATTGCTCCCACTAATCCCTAACTTCTTGAAGATGTAGCCTCACGATGGATCATAAGCAAGCTTAACCCTTATGCATTGGAACTATTCACGTGAAAATGGAGTGAAAGTTCTTCCTATAACTTAGCTTTACACGGCAAAAACTCAGACATTCCCTTATCAAGATCCAACAGAAGGCGAGAATACGAGAAGACACGATTGAACTAATGGTATCGGTAAAGTTAAAAGAAAAGTCTCTAACTTACAACAACAAGCATAGTACAAAACCCATAGATCATCAAAAAACCTTTTAAGTATGAAATATAAGAAGGTAAATACTTGTAGGTAAGTTAGAGTTAGAACCCTCGTCTTAAGATGTCATAGTTCTCGTTTGCATAAGGCTTGTTTGATACTATTGACTCATTTGGGTTATCAATCAAGTTATTAGAGATTAGTGGGTTAGTAGTTAGTTAGCCATGCAATGGGGGAGTTAGTTAGACATGGTAAGAAAAGAAACAACAAAAAAGAAAAGAAGTAGAGAGAAAGGAAGTTACACTACAATAAGAAAGTAAAAACCAATGAAAAGCACAAGTAAATTGAAAGAAGAAAGAGAAGTAGTTACTTGTATTAGCTTGTCACCCTTCAAATACAACTCTTACACACTCTCTCTCTTTCACTATAACGGTTAAAACTAAAACTAGAAGAAGAACAACAACTACTACAACTCCTAACAAAGCAACAAAATACAGCTCTCTTCTCTGGATATCTCCTGCAGTAAAAGTCCCAGGGGTTTTTTTATAGATACAGAGGGTATGGTACACTGGATGGAGGGTATAGCCCCTGGCACCACTCGAGTGGTGCCAGGACGGCCGCGGAAACCCGGCCCAGGCCGCGTTTTCGCGGCCATACTGGCGTCAGTCTGCTGGCGCCAGGGGCTGCAGACTGGTGCCAGTATGGATGCCTTGTTGCAGCCTCCACTCCTTTGACTTTGGCTCCCTGGTTCAACAGATTTGGGCTTCAAGTTTGGGCTTCTTTTTTGGTTCTAAAAATCCTCAAATATGTTGGAGTTTTTTGGGCCTCTCTTCTTCTTCAAGACATGGACCTAGAAATAAGGAGAAACACCCATTAATAAACAGATTTTTATTAAGATAAGTATGCAAAATCTGATGAAAAATATGCAAGTACCAATACTAATCACACGGCTGCGCCAGTACTTCGGGCCAGGGATTGTCTCCCAGGCCCCTTTCCTTCTGATGCCTGTAAAAATCCCCCTTGGTGTCTTGAAAGGGGGATATTCAGAGTTAGGGTTTTGATGTTAGTTTATTTTTAGGAGTTCTTAGTTTGATTGTGCTTTCTTCTTCTTCTAGCTTAGTTTAGGCATTAGATGAAAGAAAGAGAGTGTGTACAAGTTGTATTTGAAGGTGACAATCTTATACAAGTAATACTTCTCCTTCTTCTTTTCATCACTTGGTATTTTTACTTGCTTTTACTTTCTTGTATTAGTGTAGAACTTTATTTCTTTACTTCTTCTCTCTTGTTTTCCTTACTTATGTCTAGCTAACTTTTTCATTGCATGGCTAACTAACTATGAACCCACTAATCTCTAACAACTTAATTAATAACTCAAATGAGTCAATAGTATCAAACAAGCTTTATGTAAACAAGAGCTATGACATCTTAAGATGAGGGTTCTAACTCTAACTTACTCACAAGTATTACCACTCTCATATTTCATGCTTAATCATTTTTGATGATTTATAGATTGTAAACCTTACTTGTTTTCTTAAGTTAGAGATATTCCTATTAATCTTTGCCAATATCACTAGTGCACTTGTTTCTTTCCTTATTCTCGCCTTCAATTGGATCTTGATAAAGGAATATTCAAGTTTTCCTGGGTAAAACTAATTTAAGGGAAGAACTTTCATTCAATCTCCAACGTGAATAGTTCTTATGCATAAAGTTTGTTTGTTTATGATCCATTGTGAGGCTACATCTTCAGAAAATTAGAGATTAGTGGGAGCGCTTAGTAAAAAGTTAGCCATGCATTTTTATCCTTAAGAAAACTCACTTTTTCAACCTTCAAACCAATCCTAACAATTCTTGAAACAACATTTGTTTTCTTTTCAATTCTTTATTTGAGACAAGAAACTTTTTCTTTACTTTGAATAAAGAAGCCGCACTAACTCTTCCATCGCTCTCACTCCTTGTGGATACGACCAATATAGCCACTTCGCTATTACGGAAGAATCGCAAAAGTAGTAACATCGACCATCACTCTTTTACTTATTCTTGTGCATGCGTTTTGTCGATCAAATTTTGGTGTCGTTGTCAGGGAGGGAACAGCTTTATTGTTCAAACATTAAAGATTATTATTTTGTGTAGGAGAAGTTACCAAAGAGCTAACTATAACAGGAAGCAAGATTGTGGCCAAAGATATTACACGAAGAATTCATTTGCCCTCGGAAAAATCGTGTAAAAGCGAATTTTTCCGATTGAAGTACTAACAAAAGCTCTTCTGCAGGGTTGCCAAAAATCGCGCAAAATTGCTTTCTAAAAACTTTTAGTTCACATGTACGCTTCACCTTTACAGTTGTAATAACTCAACAGAAATTCATTTGTTGCTAGATTGAAAATTTAATTAGACTTTTGTATTTAGAGCACGTGTCTATATCCAATTTCTGTTGAAGAGTGCTGGAGAAAGGTACGAGTGCATTTCATATAGAATAGGATTAACATTTTGGAGTGATTTGTTGCTTTGAGTGTTATCTTGTTGTGAATACATTGTACAGTTGCACAATTAACATTAAGGGCAAAACTCAAATAAATAAGATAAGGTGGGGATTTCATCACCCTTTCTTATCCCAAAAGCCATCTCCAAGTGAACTCAGAATCCCAAGACTAACTAAAAATTAATAGACGTTGCCCTAGGGACATCTCAGACTCACTAAGAGATTAATCGAAGGTGAAAATTGTAAGAACTATACTCCTGCAAAATCGATGTCTAAGAAAAGAAGATTGAGAGGTTAAGTCTCGAAAACTCCGTGGTTTGGCGAAATTAAGGCCCGAGGCTCATGCCCGGATACCTCCCACCCAGTTTTGCCCTTTCCTTGCTAATTAGCTTATGGTCTAATTCCTGCAATAAGCTCCCCCAGAAAATCGACCAGTTAGGAGTCGTCTAGGTCCAGGTATCTTAGACTAAAGCTTGGTGATTGTTTCTTTTTTTTTTTTTTTGATTATTTTGTTGTACATATGTTGTTTGTGTTTCGTTGCATGCAAGAGTGGGTAAAAGATCCTGCTACATCCAGACTGACCCGAAACACTTCTCTGCCACTGCACCCAGAACCAGTGATGGCATCTCTACAGGACAGGATTTACCTAGTAAGAACTTCACTCCCATCTTGTTTAGAACTTTCTGAGGTAAATGGTAATAACTTTGAGTTGAAATCCCAATTCATCAACACTCTTCCGAAATTTCACGATTTAGAATCAAAGGATGCATACTTCTTTGTTAGGAAATTTGAAGAAGTATGCCTCAAAATGAGCAGTCCCTAGCTAGGAGATGATTTCGTTAGGTTACGTTTCATTCCTTTCTCCCTAAATGACCTAGCTAAGAAATAGTTGTATAGCTTGGTTATAGACTCAGTCACAACGTGGGACAATTACGTCAAGGCTTTCTTGAAGAAATTTTACCCTATCCACAAGACTGCCCTCATCAGAAAGAATATCATGCATTTTAGGCAAGAGCAGAGTGAACCATTCTGAAATACCTAGAGCGCTTCAAAGATCTCTTAGCTCAGTGCCCTCATCACGGTGTAGAGAAATGGCATCAGAGTCAGATTCTCTATGATGATTTGGATTATCAAATAAAAACACTATTAGAAACAATGTGTCAGGGGAGTTATTGCAAAAGGATGAAAACCAAGGTTGGGATTTGTTTGAAGATCTAGCTAAGAAAATCCTACAATGGGAGCTAACCTCTGAGAAGCCAAGAAATTCACAGTCTATAACTTTTAAAGGAGGGCTCTTATCCTTAGAATCATCCATAGCTACTGAACCTAAGATCGCAACTCTGATGAGGAGAATAGAGGCTCTAGAAATAAAAGAGCCAGCCAACGTCAACCAAATCAACCCACCACCAATTCACAATCCGCGTTGTTCATATTGTCAAGCATGAAACCATGTTTTTGAAGAGTGTCCCATTTTTCAGACTCATCAAGTACCGCTGGAACACATGAATGTGGCCTACTCAAGGCCGCAACACAATCCTTACTCACTGACTTACAATCCTGGTTAGAGAAATCACCCGAATTTCTCTTGGTGCCCGAGCAATTCTCCCAGGCCCAATTTTCCCAACAATCTTCACCATCCCAATCATCAAGCAAATTTTTCCAGTCAATCTCCATCTTCCTCCTTCCAAAATTTACCAATGGAGAAAAAATTTAGTAAACTGGAGGAGAGTATGGAGGCATTCATGAAGTCCCAAGCTGCTTTCATGCAAAATCAAAGACAGATATTGAACAACCATTCACAGGCCATATCTAGATTAGAAAAGCAGATGAGTCAATTAGCAAACTCTCTAAGTGAAAAACCCAAGGTACTTTACCTAGTCAGCCGCTAGTCAACCCTAATAATTCCCATCAAGCTTATGAAATTTAGGATTCTCAGATCAACCAGTGTAATGTTGTTCATACACTTAGATCAGGAAAGAAGGTGGACAACCAGGTCTACCAGCAGAAAAATCCTATCCACATTGATCCTACTCCTGCCTCCACACCTGCTAGCTCCTCTCAATTCGCTTCGCAAACATCTGATAAGGACACAACTACTGATCAAGTTTACAAGCCTATAACACCCTTTCCTAATAGGCTTAGGAACAACAATAAAAACATGCACATGAAAAAGATACTCGAGATGTTTAATCAGATCAAATTGAACGTGCCTCTTCTTGACGCTATTTAATAAGTCCGAACATATGCTAAATTTCATAAGGATATATGTACTAAGAAGAGAAAAATAAATGTGCCAAAGAAAGTGTTCTTAGCAACCAACATAAGCGAAATTTTGTCTGGTCCTATTCTGGTGAAATACAAAGATCTCAGATATCCTACAATTTCTTGCACCATAGGACAAATAGAAATTAGCCGAGCACTTCTTGACTTGGAAGCAAGTATCAACTTGCTACCTCTCTCAGTATACTAACAACTTGGGTTGGGCGAGCTGAGTCCAACTCGAGCCACTATTCAGTTAGCCGATCGATTTGTGAAAATCCCCAAAGGGGAAATCACAGATGTCCTTATCCGGGTCGGGGATTTTATCTACCCCGTTGACTCATTGTGTTTGAGACCCAACCTGTGTCAAACCCACGGTCTCAAATTCCAGTCATCTTAGGGTGCCCATTCTTTGCTACAGCTAATGCCATAATCAATTATAGGAACGAGTCCATGCTATTGACTTTTAGGGGCATGACAAAGGAGGTCAATGTTTTCAATCTAAGAAAACAACCCAGGGATATGAATGATCAGATATTTGAGGTCAATTCTATTGAAAATTTGACCAGTGAGCATGAAGAGAGCATGGAGATGGACACAGAGAGTGAGTTTGATCTGGAGTCTGAGGATTTCAATCTGAACCAGATCATTGATTCAGCAGTGGACTGGGCATCAAGCCCAAGTGTAGCTCATCCGAGGACCAAAAATATAAATCTCCCTTCCAATGAATAAACTTCTTCCCTAGAGTAAAGCTTTTGCCTGAACACCTCAATTACGCCTACCTTGGCGGAAGAGAAACCCTACTAGTCATCATAGCATCCCATCTAATTAGACAATAAGAGGACAACTTAATGTCTATTTTAAGGAGACATAGGGAAGCCACTGGATGGACAATGAAAGATATTAAGGAGATAAGTCCAGCAATAGTACAACGCAAAATTCATTTAAACAATGAAGCGATTTCAAGGAGGGACCCACGGTGTAGTCTTAACCCAGTCATGCAAGATGCTGTGAAAATAGAAATTTTGAAACTGTTAGACAATGGGATCATTTATCCCATTTCTGATATCCAATGGGTTAGTTCAGTCCATGTTGTACCCAAGAAAGCTGGTTTCACGGTAGTAGAAAACGAGCACAAGGAGTTGGTACAAACAAGATTACCTATCAAGGTTCGTGTTTGCGTTGACTATCGAAAATTGAATGTAACTACTCATAAGGACCACTTCCCGTTACCCTTCATCAATCAAATGCTCGATCGCTTGGCTGGACATGAGTACTATTATTTTCTTGATGGGTACTAGGCATACAATTAGATTCCCATTACTGCAGAAGACCAGGAGAAGACTACGTTCACTTGCCCATTCAGAACCTTTGCCTACTGACGCATGCCCTTTGGTTTATGCAGCGCTCCCGCGACATTCCAACGGTACATGCTCAGTCTTTTTTCCGATATGGTAGAACATTTTCTTAAGATTTTCATGAATGACTTCTCCATCTATGGAGATCATTTGACCAGTGTCTCTATCATTTAGAGTTGGTTCTTCAAAGATGCAAGGAAAAGAATTTAACTCTGAATTAGGAAAAATGTCACTTCATGGTGAGACAGGAGATTGTCTTAGGCCATGAGATCTCAAGGAGAGGATCAAAGTTGACAAGGCAGAAATAGAAGTTATCACTAAGCTTCCACCACCAAATGTATTAAGGATATCAGATCCTTTTAGGTCATGCTAGGTTCTACCAATAGTTTATTAAGAATTTTAGCAAAATCACTAGACCCTTAACCAACTTGCTCGCAGAGGACTTGCCCTTTGATTTTAACGATGGATGTTTCAAATCATAAGAGAAGCTTAAGCAAGACCTTATATCTAAGCCTATCATTTCTGCTCCTGATTGGCCACAACCATTTGAAATCATGTGCGATGCTTCTGATTTTGTTATCGGCGCTGTTCTAAGACAGCGCATCGACAATAGGCAGCACGTGATTTATTACTCGAGTAGGACCCTGAATGACACCCAATAGAACTATACAACAACCAAGAAGGAATTCTTGGTATTTGTCTTCGCATTAGAAAAGTTTCGTCCCTACTTACTAGGCTCTAAGGCTGTGATTTTCGCGGATCACTCAGCATTGAAGCACCTCATAACCAAGAAGGAAGCTAAAGCCCGACTGATTCAGTGGATCTTTCTACTTCAAGAATTCGACTTGAAAATCTGTGATAAGAGAGGTGTAGAAAATATGGTGGCTGATCATCTATCAAGAATTCCTAATGCACCTATACTACGAGTTCCGATCAATGAGGATTTCACAGATGAGCACATCATTGTCATTTTCAAGAAACCATCGTATGCGGACATAGTTAACTATCTGGTCACCAGACAATTACCCGCTGAATGGATAAAGCAAGACCAGTATCGCTTCTTTGCCTAAGTACTGTACTTCTGAGAAGAATCGTATCTTTTTAAGAATTATCCTGACCAAATTATTCGACGATGTATACCAGAAGAAGAACAGAGGAGCGTGCTCAGTTTCTGCCATGAACTTGCATGCGGAGGACACTTCGATCCCTGGAAAACTGCAAAGAAAGTTTTAAAGTGCGGGTTTTGCTGGCCACTTTGTTCAAAGACTCCTTCCATTTCTGTAAGTCATATGAGAATTGTCAAAAGACAAGGAAAATTTTGAGACGAGACATGATGCCCCTAAACCCGATCTCAAAGTCGAAATTTTTAATGTTTTGGGCATTGACTTCATGGGACCATTTCCAAATTCATTTAGTAACCAATTCATCTTGGTTGCAGTGGATTACGTCTTAAAATGGGTAGAAGCCGTGCCTACTAAGACCAATGACAACAAAATGGTTGTTAATTTCTCAAGAAAAATATCTTCTCCCATTTTGGCACCCCACGAGCTATAATTAGTGATAACGGATCACATTTCTGCAATAGGATTTTTGAAGCTCTGATGCAAAAATTCTCCGTCATTCACAAGGTATCCACCCCGTATCATTTTCAAATAAATGGGCAAGTTGAAGTGGCCAATCGGCAAATCAAGATCATTTTGAAAAAAACAGTAGGACAAAACTGAAAAGAATGGTCGGTCAAGCTGAACGATGCATTATGGGCTTATCGAACTGCTTTTAAGACCGTCCTGGGGATGTCTCCATATAAAACTGTATTTAAAAAAGCCTGTCATCTGTCTGTCGAGTTAGAACACCGTGCCCTATGGGCAATTAAGCAACTAAATTTCGATCTGATTAGAGCCGGTGAACTAAGGAGATTACAAATCTCAGAGTTGGAAGAAATACATAATGAGGCTTATGAGAATGCACGAATCACAAAGAGCAGGATGAAAATTTTTCATGACCAAATCATCAACCGAAAAACTTTGCCCCTGGGGAAAGGTTCTGCTATACAAATCAAGGCTTCACATTTTCACCGAGAAGCTCAAAACTCATTAGCCCGGACCCTTCATTGTGCGCACCGTCTTTCCACACGGTGCTGTGGTAATTTTCAATCTAAAGAGTGGTGAGAAATTCAAGGTGAATGGGCAAAGACTGAAGCCATTTCTAATCACTGAACTAGAATCACAAGCTAAGGCTGTGCTGGGTCTTTTTGACCCATCTTATACGTGACCTATTTTATCACAAACCACAACTAAAAAAATAAAAAATAAAATAATAATAATAATTTTTTTGTGTAAATACAAAAAAAGATTAGGAGATCTTTGCAATTATAATAACACAGGTATACTTGTAATTATCCTTTGACCTAAGGTTAAATTGATACCCCCTTCATTTTGTCCCTATTTATAATCTTTTCGCCCTCTCCCATAACTTAATACCTACATTTTTTCGCAGATCTTAAGAGAGGAGCCCAGGCACCGCACCCAGCCCCGAGCCCCTCCTCTCT
The DNA here is from genome assembly GCA_038442645.1 of Agave tequilana. Taxonomy (NCBI): domain Eukaryota; kingdom Viridiplantae; phylum Streptophyta; class Magnoliopsida; order Asparagales; family Asparagaceae; genus Agave; species Agave tequilana. Next base: position 6,382 of record JAVJIF010019378.1, on the reverse strand, counting down.
CTCCCCCAAACAGCCACGGCCAGCCTATTCTGGCCGTGTTTCCGCGGCTGTCTAGGAGAGACAGCCGTGCAGCTTTTTCCCCCTCTAGTCGATTTTGCGAGCACATCTTAGATCTCCTCTTCGATTCTGGTTTGCTCCAGGCAAGTCCATGGATTGTTTTCCTCCCAAGATTTCCGGGGGAGGTTTGCGAATTCTTTACCCATCTCTCTCTATTTTTACTTCAGATTTAGATTATGGCCCCTATAATATTTCCTGAAAAAAGATTTTTCTAGAATATTAAATGATGTTCAGGGTTATGGGATCATTTCTTAGATATAATTCGAGAGAGATAGTGGTATGGGTTGGTGTATGACAACTCTGATGTTGATACCTTTTACTGCCCGGACTTGGTGAGGAAATTTTATTTAGGGATAGATACTGATTCCATCAATCTAGACCTTAATCAATTCATTGTCTACCTAGACCACGGGGACCTGTTGGTTACTATTAAGAATATTTAGGATGTCACACAGGTGCCTTCCCCTCCTCAGCACATCGCGCCCCTCTCTTTAATCGAGTATATGACTTTGATGGGTGAGCGATGCACCGAGCAAGATCGTGGTCTTCGGGCGAGCATTACATTTAGAAACATCCATTGCGTTGATCGTTGGATCCAATGAAACATCCTGGGTATAGATCACATAACCTCTTTTAACAGACCTGCATTGTAGATTATCCACAGCCTCATGACGAGGCAGCATACCATCTGTCTCAACACCATCCTTTTGTAACAATTGTTGGCCAACTCTCAACGGACGAGGGGAGCCAAGTATTCTCTACCCATCTTAGTGACTCATTCGTATAGAAACTTTCTACTAAATGAAGCCTTTGCTGAGTACGATCAAGTACTAGTTACCACCGAGCGTATCACTAGCTCCTACAATAGTTGTCTACATTCGATCTGGACACCTACGTCCATATATCGAGGATGTTCCGGCTGAGCTCTCCTCAGAGGAATAGATGGATGAAGAGGATGACCCTGAGTTCTAACAGCAGCCGCCCCCATCCAATTCCACTGCATTCATGTCCTCCATCTGGAAGGGCATGAAAAAGATTTTCAAGGGGAGATTAAACTCAGGCGACAATTAGACGAACAAAATACCCACCTGGAACATATTGAGGAAACGCTTAAGCGTTCGCACTCGGCCAGTGCTAGCACTTCGGCCAGCCCGAGTTGACCGAAACAGTGATATCTTTCTTCCCTTTATTTATTGCATTTGCATTTATATGACTAGCATTGACGACAATGCATTAGATAGGTGTGGTGGGATGCTAACATTCAATGTTCTTTTCTTTTTCTTCTTTCCAAAAAAAAAAAAAAAACTCTAGAACCAAAAGAATTTTTATACTCTTATAAAAATACCAAAAGATTGTAAGAATTAAGGGAACCTTAGTAAGGAATCTTTATTTTAGCCTAAGTAAAAAGAAATATTGATTTGACTAAGAGTTGGGAGGGACAAGAAAAATAACTCATATATTTTATTTAGCTTTAGTAGAATATGCATTGACTGCACACACGCTTTGGATTTAGAGACAAGACTTTGAATGTCATTAAAAAAACCTATTAAGCTGAATAATTGTGCTTCAAGAAGCATGATTATTCACGTCTATAGGAAATAAACAAATCTTGATTTCGTGGCCTACTCTACTTACATATTTGATCTGAGGGGTGTTTTTTCACCTGGTGCCCTTAATCTATCTAGTTTGAGAGTCATCAGTTAAATATGTATTACATGAGTAAAGTAGAAAGCCTAAAAAAATTAAGAATAAACATTTAAATAAACATTAATAAAATTCTATGACGTTCAAGTTGAGTTGAAAAAATCCCAAGCATAACACAATTATACATAATGCATATCTATTAAAGCAAAATAACAAAATGAGTTAGAAGTACAAAATCTCTTTTTAATTCAAATGAAAACCATGATTTCTTCTTATATGAGGATTAGAGTATAGGAGGACTTATGAGGGTTAGACCTAATTCTTATAATCATTCGATCATTTTTATTTAGATAATTAAAAGTTCTTTTTCTTGAAAGAGGTTTGCTTACAATTAATATTTTCGTTCATTTATTGGATTTTGTGGGTGCAATCAGATGAAAACTCTCAGGAGACAACACTCCTCCTTTAGGAAAAACCTAGAGGTTTAAGGCTTGTTGCACATGTTTAGTGTAATCGCGTCACCTGCGAAAGTGGTGCAATAATTCTCCTGCTTTTTGTTTTGCTTGAGACGAGCAAAAGATAAGTGTGGGGGTGTGATTAATCTCTAATATTGCATATTTCATACCACAATTCACATTTATTTTATATAAATTATTGCTAATAATGGTTTTCTTATGTGTTCCTAGGTCCATGGTGTGGAATGAAGAAGAAGCCCAAAATCTCACTTAATTGGTGATTAAAAGCCTACAAAAAATAATCATTGATCTTGGAGGATGGTTTTATCAAAACCGGGTGCCCAAATCTAGAATCCAAGAGGTATAGCCGATAGAGGGACAAGCCAGCAGCGCGCAGCAGGCGGCACCGCCGCGTGTGCAGCTGTACTGGCGCGGCTGAGCCAATACTTCAGGCCAGGGATTATCTCCCTGGCCCTTTCATCCTGATGCCTATAAAAAGCCCCCTTGGTGTCTTCAGAGGGGATATCCAAAGTTAAGGTTTTGATGTTAGTTTATTTTTAGGAGTTCTTAGTTTGATTGTGTTTTCTTCTTCTTCTACCTTAGTTTAGCCATTAAAGCGAAAGAGAGAGTGTTTGTACAAGTTGTATTTGAAGGTGACAATCTTATGTAAGTAATATTTCTCCTTCTTCTTTCCATTACTGGGTGTTTTTACTTGCTTTTACTTTCTTGTATTAGTGTAGAACTTTTTTTCTTCTTCTCTCTTATTTTTCTTACTCATGTCTATCTAACTTTTTCATTGCATGGCTGACTAACTACTAATCTATTAATCTCTAACAATTTTGATTGATAACTCAAATGGTGTCAAACAAGCCTTGTGCAAATAAGAGTTATGACATCTTAAGACGAGGGTTTTAACTCTAACTTACTTACAAGTATTACCACTCTCTTATTTCATGCTTAACCATTTTGATGATTTATAGATTGTAAGCCTTACTTATTTTTGTAAGTTAGAGATATTCCTATTAATTTTTGCCGATACCACTAGTGCACTTGTTTCTTCCCTTGTTCTCGCTTTCAATTGGATCTTGCTAAAAGAATGTTCAAGTTTTACTAGGTAAAGCTAAGTTAAGGGCAGAACTTTCATTCGATCTCCAATGTGAATAGTTCTCATGCATAAAGGTTATGCTTGCCTATGATCCATTGTGAGGCTACATCTTCAAGAAATTAGAAATTAGTGGGAGCATTTAGTAGAAAGTTAGCCATGCATTTTTACCCTTAAGAAAACTCACTTTTACAACCATCAAACCAATCCAAGTAATTTTTGAAACAACACTTGTTTTCTTTTCAATTCTTTATTTGGGACAAGGAACTTTTCTTCACTTGAACAAAGAAGCCGCACTAAAGCTTCCATCGCTCTCCTCCTTGTGGATACGACTCGTATAGCCACTTTGCTATTATGGAAGAATCACAAAAGTAGTAACATCGACCATCACTCTTTTACTTATTCTTGTCCATGCATTTTGCTGATTGATTGAAGTGAAACTAGCACTTAAAATGTGTTTCTATGAAATCAGTGAAAATGTATATGTGCTAATGTTCCCTTGATACTTCTGTTATCACATTGGCTGAACTGGTCGAATCCACAGGGACGGGAGGCGATAGAAGCATTAACAGTTTTATGTTCACGTGTTATGTTAACAAGTTCTTCTTTGCTAAAGAAAGAGAAAAATAAAAGGAAAAGAAATCAAGAAATGATATGTGAGAAGATGATAAAAATACGAAGTAAAAATAAATGAGAAGTGGTTACGGAGTCGATAAAATAAAAGCAAGAAGGTGAAGTGATTTAGAAAGTGGGTTCGAAACAAAAGTAAGGAAACAAAGTTGGTAAAAAGGTTTTGAAACTGATTTTTAAAACAAGATAAAAGAAAGCTCATGGCTACTAACTACTAATTGCTCTACTAACCATGCTAATCTCTTTGTGATAGTTGCCTCACATGGATCCTTGACCATCACTAATCCTGGGCTTCAAGAGACGATACAAAGCATGGCTCATAAAATTATTCTTCTACATTCAAACAATTCCATACCACACAACAAGTTGCAAGCTACTATTAATCATCAAAACCGGTTAGAGGTGAGCATAAAATAAAGAAGACATTGTAAGTTAGCAAGTTAGTAGGTTAGATGTTAAAAATGTTAGAATGTTAGAATCCATCATCGAGCCATCAATGCCTCTTGCAAGAGTAAGGCCTTGTAGAGGCTATTAGATTCATATAGATTATCAAGTAATGGTTAGATGGTTAGGGTTAGTAGTTAGATTACCATGAGAAGAAAAGTAGCTAAGTATCATGTAGAAGATGGAGAAGATTACAATGGAGAAGAAAGGAGACATCTTTACATAGATTGTCACCATCTATTACATGAATCTCTCTCTTTCTCTCTCTGAATCTCTCAGCCCTAATACATGATCTAAAAACGAAATGAAATATAAAAAGAAAAGAAAAAGAAAAGAAGAACAACTAAACTAACCTACACTACTAGAGAGAAAACCTAGCCTATTACTCAATCTTTTTGCATTCCGGGCCTCTGCATGGGTATATATAGGCAAAAAGGGCTTCTAGAAGATGAGACGAGGCCATGCGTCGACTTTAGATGCGTGACTCTCCTATAGAGCCGCGAAAACATGGCCATAGTCGTATTTTCACATCCAAACCAGGTATTTATGTCCATGGTTTTGGCAAGCATATTCGCGTCGCTTCGGAGACCTTTCAGATGTGCTCAAATTCGGTTATTTTCGTCCGGATATTCATCTAACGTGCGCATGGGTCTACGTTAATGCATCTTCTAGAAGCTCTCTTACTTGGCCTACAAGAAATCTGGATTTAATTAACCACAAATGGGTTTAATTAAGCTCTTATTACCCTTTTACCCCTAGACTCTTGATTTATCTGCAAAGTAGATCAAACACAATTAGAAATGATATTTATTCATAAGTTGGTAGGAAATGCGATATAATAATGCAGAATTGTAAACTAATCACACCTCCACACTTATCTTTTGCTCATCCCGAGGAAAATAAGAAAGAAAAACTATACTATAAATGTTATTACACCACTTTCGCAGGTGAAGCAATTGCACCGAGCGTGTGCAACAGCCGTTAAACCTCTAGGTTTTCCCTAGAGGAGGAGTTTTGTCTTCAGAGGGTTTTCAGCGGATTGCACCCTCAAAATTCATAAAGAAAGAAGACAAATGTTAGTATTTTGAAAATTAATTTTGAAAGAAAGACAAGTTTACGAAATATTTTTGCAAAAATATAAGCGATCTAAGCTCGTAAGTCCACCAAAAATTATTCTTCCTTAAACTTAATCTATATACAAGATCTTGTCTTCAATTAAGGTAAGAATTCAAAATTGGATTGAATATTTTATCCTTCATAAAGCCTAGATAATATGCACTTTGTGATAGTGAAGATTTCTGGGATTTCAACTCCAACCATCAATCTATATATATATATATTTCTTCTTTTTTTCCTTCCCTTATAGGCTTTCTAATTCACCCCGGTAGTGAGCCTTTAACCGATGACTCCCAGACCGGACGGTCTTAGGGCACCAAATGAGAAAACATCTTTCGGATTTAAGGACTCGAGTAAACAGGCCATAAAACTAAGAGGGATTATTTGTTCCTTATTACCACCTTTAGGCGTGAATAATCATGCTTCTTGAGGCATAGTTATCTAGCTTTAAGTGATTTTTATCCTTCATATAATATATATATATATATAATTTCTTTTTATTTATTTTTACTTTATGGCATTTTAGGTCTTTGTTTCCATCCCAAAATTGTGTTTGTGTGAAGTGCAAACTATCTAAGACAAATAATTCAAGATAAAATTATTTTCCCAACCTTTTATACTTAACCTATAATTTTAAATAAGATCTATTATTTCAACTAGGTTTAAGATGTCATAATTAAGGTTTCCTTAATTTCTAAGATCATCTTAATTTTCTTTAAAATAGATCAAAACATTGTCTCTTATTTCAAAAAGTTTTTAAAGAAAAGAAAAATCCTATACAAAGGAAAATTCTAAGAATATCCTAAAAGAAGTGTAAAAGAAAGAAATCTAAAAAACTCTACGTTAGTAAACCCTCCCCTACACTTATCTCATGCATTGTCTTCAATGCATCGTGATGTATGTATGCATGAAACAAATAGAGAGGGAAGGAAAA